>JAVIXY010000039.1:0-40740 GCA_033030565.1 Fusarium nematophilum | reverse complement strand
AAAAAAAAAAAAAAAAAAAAAAAGGTATAACGCAGGCAAAAAGACAAAGCATATTGTACAACGAGACCTCTCGTCTGGGTTCTCAGGTGATAGAGGCAGCTTATCGCGGGCTCAGGGGGCTTTTGCCTGGTCCCTGAGCGCGCTTCAGTTTGGCGAGCTCCTCCTCAAGCTGGCGAGTTCTCGCACGTTCCTCCTGCGTCGATTGTTAGCAGATTGCCATGGCGAGTGCATGACGGAAAAGACGAAACGTACCCGAATATTCTCCTGGAACTTCTTCCTCTCCTCCCTCATTGTGGCCCTGAACTGCTCGCTGAGCATCGACGCGCCTCGCCCAGTTCCGCCATTAGGTGGTATCGCCTTTAGGCGTTCACCGTCCAGCTCCTCCTGAAGCTTGCTGATCTGCTCGCGTGCCTTGTCCATCTCCGTCTCCAGTCGCTCACGCAGCGTCGTCACTTGGCTCTCGAGGCCGCTCTTGGTTGTGAGGGCGTTATCGAGCTTGCTTTCCAGCTCAATCTTCTCGCGTTCAGCGCCCAGCGTCTCCTTGGTGACATCTTCCAGTTCTTGCACGGTTCCAGACAACTCGTTCTTGAGCTTGGTGACTTGATTCTGAAGCTTCACCACCTCGGCGCTGGTCTTGATGGCGGCAACGTCAGCAGCGCGCTCTGCACGGGATCCATAAGCACCGTCCAGCTCGGCCTGAGCAATCGTGAGCTCCGTCTTGATCTCCACGAGGTTCATGTTGAGGAGCTCGAGGTCGTCCTCTTTAACCTTGAGCTCCTTCTTCTTAGCAAGCAGCTCCTCCTTCTGTTCGAGGACTTGTTGCTGCAGAGACCTCGCAGATTCTTCAGCCATGTTCTTTGACTTGGACACTTCATCCAGCTGTGCGTTGAGGGCATCGATCACGGAATCGACGCCTGTCAACTGGTTGCGGGTATCCTTGCTGGAAGACTCAGCAACGGCCAGATTTGCTTCGAGCTTCTTGAGGTCACCCTCGAGAGCCGCAATCTTGCTGTCCCGCTCGTCAATCTGAGCCTGAGCCGCTCCCGCAGCCCCAGCAGCTCCGGCCAAGTCAACCTGAAGGAGCTCCATATCAGACTCGAGGTGAGCAACCCTGGCATTCCGCTCCTCGAGCCGGGCCTCCACAGCCCTGGCCTTTTCCAGTTCGGCTTCAAGAGCAGCAATCTTGGTGTTGCTCTCTTCCATCCGGTCCTGGAGAGCGTTGGCCTGTTGTATTTCGGTTTCGAGTGCGGCGATCTTGACATTACGTTCCTCGACTTGGCTTTGGGCAGCGTTTGCCTGCTGGAGTTCAGTCTGCAGAGCAGCAATCTTGACGTTTCGCTCCTCGATCTGGTGCTGGGCAGTTTCGAGGTATTCCAGTTCTGATTCGAGAGCGGCGATCTTGCTTTCGCGATCCTCAATCTGAGCCTGGGCAGCAACAGCTGTAGTTGCTGCGCTGGCAAGGTCAGACTTCAGTTGCTTCAACTCGGCCTCCAGTTCGGCAATCTTCTCGTCACGTTCTTCGACCTGGGCGTGGGCTGCTCCAGCCGCTCCAGCCGCCCCGGCCAAATCGGTCTGAAGTCGCTTCACATCAGCCTCGAGGGCCGCAACCTTGTTGTTGTTTTCTTCAGCCTCAGCCTTTGAGGCACCAATGTTGTTGGCGGCGGTGCGGGCCTCCTCTAGTTCGTCAAGGGTCTCGGATAGCATCGTCTGGGCGTTCATGGCGTCCCTCTCGGCACGAGCCAAGAGCATCTGGCTCTCTTCGAGCTCTTCTTGTTTCCTCTGCAGCTCCTCATCCTTTTCAGCGTCGGACTTGTTGTTGAGCTCGCGCTGCTGCTTGATCTGTCGCTTAAGCACCGACTTCTGGTCCTTTAGTGTAGTTGCCTGAGAATAGAGCCACTGGACGCGACTAGAGAACCCAGACAAGGTGAATGGTTCTTCAACGTCAAATTCGTCCTCGGAAATCTCTTCATCTTCGTATCCCCTGTCCATACGGGCTCGTCGTCGCTCTTCCTTTTCCTTCTTAATGTTGGCAAACCCGGATTGCATGATATCCCAGAGGCCCATCAGCACGGCTTGTACCTGGTCGTTGTCCTGATTCCTGGACGAACCAGCCGTAGCCGTCAGAACAGCTCGCTCCAGTTCAGAGTCGGCGGCACGCAGCGAGTCCTCGAGATAGGCGAGCTGTGCCTCGATGGCGTTGTTCGAAGAATCAGGAGCCGCAGGATAGTCGGGGTCCACGGTCAGGAGAATATCTCGGACTTGTTTGTTCAAAGCGTCAATACGCTGGCCGACCTTTTCATTGACCTTGTCGTTCTCGCCGGACGAGTCTTGTTCTGCCTCGATAGCCACGAGACCCATCTCCAGGTAATCCATCTGACTCCTGAGCATTTCTCCAGGCTCCATATCCTGAGTCCCGTATGGTGGCTCCAGGTATTCGTCATTCTTAGCGGGGTTGAAGCGGACAATGGCATCCCGGAGCGAACCATTCAAATTCTCCAGTCGCACCTCCATATCCGAGATCGATCTCACTAATGAGTCCGTCTGGCTTCGCAGTTGTATGTTCTCGTCCCGGACTTTTTCCATCTCCCCCTTCAGCTGGTTGTTCTGCTCTCGGATTGGCGACTTGAGCGGGATCTCGATGGCATTTTGGCGAGGGTGTCCTCTCGTCGAGAATTCGTCTAATTGGCCGAATTGATACGCGTTATCGTTGAAGTAGTTGTCGTCAGGGCCGTGATCCATACTGTTGCGGGTGTAGGTGTAGAGGCTCTCCGGGCTGCCGGGCATGCCATTCAGAGGCTGAGCGGCAGGTACCTGGTCCTTCTTCTTGGAGACTTTGTGAGTCAGCTGAAGAATACCGGCAGTATGCTCGAGGAGGCGTCGTTGGGGCTCCATCAAGCGTTTCTCGAGGTTGAATAGCTCGGCTGCCAGTTCTTCGCATTTCCGCTCGCTCGCCTGTCGCTCGGCCTCGGCCTCCTTGGCACGGGTCTGGTCGCCACTGTTTCTGCCCAGCAAGCTCCTCCGCTTCCCGTCCAAGCGTGCGGGTGAATATAGCCTCGCCATTGAGATGGCAGCATCTCGGTACTTTGACTGGATCGTAAGGTTTTGGCGCGTCGACTCCACCCGCTGGGCCAGGGACTGGCATTGTTTCTTCAGGTCATCCACCTCCTCTTGCGACAGAATCTCGAATCGCTTGCTGTCGGAGAGCGCGGTCTCGGTGAGGAGGTGGACCTGGATCGGATCCCTGAGATCGACGAGTGCGGAGCTCTGCGGACGATCGGGGTTCATCTATATGAAGTTGGGTGTAAGTAGCTGGGTCGACAACCGTGTTCGGGCCTGACGAAGTAACGTACTGGGTTGAAACGTGGGTGCTCCTTCTCGAAACCTATAAGAATATCTTTTCGATATCCTTCAACAAGAGTCTTGCCGCTGGGGCTCGGAGCCGGAGGCGAAAGCCTGGAAGGGGCGTACCCGTACGGGACGCCCTCCGTCGCGTACGCATTCATGGTTGCAGAACTCAATGTCGCGTTGCGGTTGTCGTTGTCATGAACACATCAGGCAGGAGGATGCTAGGATATAGGATTACAAGATTGTAACAACAGCCATAGGGATTGAGTGGCTGGTCGGAATAAAAGCTTGGTGGATGGTTGACCGGCCGCCAGTTCGCTTGTGGTTCTTGGGAGGTTGAAACGGGGGATAAGGTTGGGTGCAACAAAGGGGTGTCGCGCTGCGGACGTCGCAGGGGCTGGAGTGTAGCGGAAACTCGGCGAAAATCCTAGAGAGGCGCTCAGTCATGAAGTCGAGGAAGTTCTCGCCAAGAGCAAAAGAATAGTTCAAGCACTGGGGGAGGAAAAGGAGAGGTCGGGGCTGGACAAGAAGAAAAGGAGGTCCATCGACAGGTCCATTTTGGCTAGTGGGGATCCCCAAAAAAAGGGACCTTGGAAGTTCAAAGTCACATTGGATGGCGCTTCTACCGAGCTAGGTGTGCAGCTCAGCTGAGTACGTACCTGCGTAGATCCACTGCACCACTGCACCACTGCACTTCTAGGGTTGTTGCTGGCGGCTGGGGGTTGAACCTCAAAGGCATGGGGGCGGCGCACCCGCGTTCTTGAGCATGGGGCATTGCCGCATTGGATAAAGGCAAAGAGGTAGGAGAGGGTCCCCTTCTTTCTCAACCGGCGCTGCGCTAAGCCGCTCTGAGCAGTAGCGATATGACGAGATGCACGTCGGCATCCACCGGATCTCTGACGGGTCGTCATCTTACACAGTCCACGAGTTCCCTTCCCTGTCTATACCTAAGATCCCATCCCGTGGCTGAGTTGCTCCGACTTGATCCTACCCTCTTCTGGCTGTGAATGCGCTCGTTATTTTTAGACGTCATTGCCCAACTTAAAACAGCAAAATGCCACGCGCTGCAATGGGCTGTGCCGGTGATCTTGGCTGTAATGCTGACAGCTCACGGCGGTGGCTTTGGGGACGCCATGGCTGCTGCCCATGACAGCCTCTGCCTCCGGCTTAGTCGCAATACACGGAAAGCCGTTCAGTCAAGATGCTCCAGCGTTTGAGAGCTGAACACCATCTCGCAGTTCACAATTGGGTTCTGGTGCTTGGGTTCATTTCTACCGGGTGACTGTCGGGCGCTTAATACGTCACCCGCACGTTGAGCTAAGACATGCCACCATCACAGGCACGCGCTTGGACATCCGCATGTCCCGCAATTTCACGGAGCAAGCGTTTCTTATCAAAACTGATCATGATGCACGATAATAACCTCAACACATGGATATCCTACAGTACCTCGCGGACCTGGTCCATGATCTGCTGCCCCATGGTCCTTCTGCGTTCCGCCTGGCCCTCCGTCGGACCTTGGGCTCCAGTTGCGGCCGCCGTCGAGTTCTCACCCTCCAGTCGGCGCCGGAGACCTTCAAACTCGGCACTCCGCCTCTGCGTGCTCAGCCCCACCACCCAACCCGGGACTCGCCAGCGCACCAGGGCAGCCGGAAGGAGTCCTTCCCGCCATGAGTATCCCAGAACCCAGCCAATGACAGCACCCAGGAGTGATCCTGGCCATTGAAGTAGCGCGAGGTGCAGAGCGATAGCGTACTTGTACGACTTGTCAGAGAACGTGAGGCCGACAAACGGCTGGTTGGTGGGTGGCGCCTCGGACGTAGCAACGCGATATTTATACATGCGAGGAACCATGGCATGGTACTGAGCGAGGATGGCAAAGATTATGGGTGTCGGACCCGCCGGCATGTAGTTGAGCCACCCGGCTGTGAGAGGTCGAAGCACGATCGAGGCGATAGGCGGGAGGACAGCGGTGAGGAGAAAGGTGACAATCAGGAAAGACTAGGGGGCGCGCGAGGACGTTAGCTGTGCCTTTGAGCAGCAAATACTTGGTAGGTGGGCTCACAGCAAACTTGCGAGAACCCCACATGCGCTCAACGATGCGGAGATTGTAGAGAGACATGGCCGCGAAGAGGACCTCGGTTGAGTTCGTGTAGCAGAGCTGATAGGCCAGGAGCCTCCAAAACTGCCGGTACCGCCATATGTGCGTGTCGATGAGGATATAAAAGTAATGCTTGACGTCGAGGACGCTGGCGAGTATGGAGCCAGCAACGAGGCAGAGCACCCCGAGCCGGGTGACGGGGGCGTTGGTGAAGGACATGCTGGCGCAAAGCTACCGAGATGACAAGGTTATCGTATCATGCTGTCGCGAAACCAGTCTGCAATCCTGGATTCTGAAAAGCCTAGTGTTGGCACGATTGTCTTTATGGGGGACTTTGGAGGCGCTTCGTGGGTTGAAGATTTCGCTTAGCTTGCACCGAGGGGGAATGCCAGCTAGAGCTCCATCTACGAAAGGTGGCATTTCGAAGTCACGTGTCTCGGACCTCTTGCGGGGCAAGCTCCGGATCTCTGGCACCGGAGCCCCGCCAACATGTCGGCTGGGCTCCGCTGTTGCCGACCTGAGACTTGTGAGGCATTCTTGGCTTGGGCCGGTATGGATATTTCCTACTTTCTCGTATTTTACCGGGACGGGCTTGGTGGTTGGGAAATGACCGTGCCTCTTTCGAGCTTGTTGAGTTGACTTCCATGGCCACTACCTTTCCAGCCATCGTGTCTTGTGGCTTTTATCCTGAGGAGGATTGGTTAGTTGCTGTATGTCGTGAAGAGGGGGGGGGGGGTGGATAAGTTCTCACTGATGAGTCTGTTTGGTTTGTTGTGAGCTGATCAAATGCTCTGCGTTGGCGAAATTGTTGCACTCCTCTCTATCCTGACTGACAGCTTCACATTCGACGCAGTACCTGGACACAACTCGTGCCTAGTAGCTCGTGCGTTATCTTTCGCCCAATAATATAGTCGCTCGAGCCTTGTTGTACTCTCCTCCCCTATATCTCACCAAGAGAACATCGATGATTTCGAGTAAACCTAATAAGACATCTTCAACTTCCGTGGTTGCAAAGCCGTTACTTGCTCGTGCACCATACCTACCCTATACCACGACCCCATAATTTCTTAGTCCCATAACGTCACGGTACCTTCTGCATTGACTAGTGCGCGTCCTATCCTTACCAAGACGGCATAAGCCAAGCTCTATGTCGATGCCCATCTCTCTTTAAATGAGATGAACTGATCAGATACTGATTCCACCAACAACTGGATTAATCTATTGATTCTGCCACGTTTTTAATACACCGCGGCAAGGGCTTCACGCAAGACGTACGCGTCAACTTGAAACCTCATGCTCCAGAGCCTATCGAGGCCAGCATCCATCCCAATCCTTATTTACACACTATCAAACCAACCCTCCACCAGCGGCTCACGCGGCTCAGAACAATCCCCACCATCAACAACCCATCCGCCGATCCGACCAAGGAAGCTCCAAAAAGGCTGATTGCTTTGGAGAGCGCGCGGGCGGGCCAAAAAAATTACAACAGCCCCCCCTCTCCTTGGCCCGTCATGCCGCTCGCCAACTTCGGCACCCTCGTCCTCCACCACCTCATCTTCGTCGCTCACCTCGCCTACTTCCACATCGCCTTCTCTCACATGGACCCCAGCGCCCTAGTAGCGCTCTACTGCGTCTCCAAGCTGCTCGCACGCCGCCCCGACGACATTGACGGCCCGCCTCCGGAATGGCCTCCGCCCGTCATCCAGTGGTAGTTGCAGCCTCCGCCTCCGATTCCGCCCCTGGTTCCGGATCGGCGACGGGGTATGAGTCTCCGTCCGAGGAGAACCCCCCCTGCTTTGCCTGTACTTCTGCGCCGGCGGGTCGACCTGCCGCGCCACGGCCTTCGCTTCTCCAGCGGCCCACCGTTGCCGCCGAGGCGCCTGGAAGTGAAGCCGGTGGCGCCCGGAACCCCAGCCGGCTGTTAAACCATGGGTCTACTCTCACTTCGAATAGTCTGAACCATGTCATGGCCAACGCCGAGAAGGGGCCTCTGTCTCACAAGGTTGGCATCCGGGACCGGATCGCATGCTATCAATGGACGTACTTCACCATGGTGTGCTCCCCTTAGAGAACGCCCACCGGATATTGCCAATGCTAAGCTTCACAGACCATGTCTACTGGCGGTGTTGCCAACATCATTCACTCATGTACCTCTCTCCCTCCTCTCATCTAAAGCCAGTCAACTGACGAACGAGCCCATGCTAGTGAAGTGGGATGCATCATGGATACGGGGCATCGGCCTGTTCTTCTTCCTCCTCAACATCATTCTTTTCGTCACCAACTGTGTTCTCCTATCAATTCGGTTTCATCTTCGACCCGGAAGCTTCACCAACTCGTTCACCGACCAATTCGAGTCCCTCTTCATACCAGCCTTTGTGAGTTATCGCGCACCCCCCCTATCTCACCCCTACTCCGCTAAACTTGACCACGATCAGGTCGTCTCGCAAGTCAATCAAAGATTTCACATGAGCCTGGATTTCCCCTTCTGACACTTGATAGTATTGCCGTCATTCTGATAAACATCTGCCAGTACGGTATTCCCAATACTGGCGTGTGGCTTCTCCGCACCATGGAGTTGATGTTCTGGATATACGCCGCCCTCAGCGTCTCCGTCAGCGCGCTCCTCTACCTTATTCTCTGGTCCACGCTGTACGTGGAACTGACCCAAGATCGCAACCGCTGCGGCCAGAATGCTGACGCTCGACTGCCAGTGTCTTCCCGGTCCACACCATGACACCCACTTGGGTCTTCCCCGCCTATCCCCTGCTCCTGAATGCTCCTTTTGCTGCGAATCTCATCGCCGCGGCTCAGTCCTCTGGCCATGCCCTCTCGGTTAACCCCACAGCTATGGCTCTTGGTGCCGCTACAATCCAGGGAACTGGGTGCCTGATCGCCTTCATGATCTCGGCTGCCTTCATCTACCGCCTCATGACGCAAAAGCTCCCACGAGATACGCAAAGACCAGGCATCGTGAGCGACCTTCCCCCCCTCCTCGCCTATTTATGTTCCGCATTGACCAAATCCCCGTACCAGTTTATGTCGATAGGTCCCTATGGATTCACAGCCGCCGGCATAGGCAAGTCGCCCTCATGCCCCCTTTCAATGGAACAACTCTGACAATTGTCCAGCGCAACTTGGAAGCCAAGCAGAATCCATCATACCGCCGGACTTTATAGATACCCCTCAAGTCGCCCAGATTATCAAAGTCGTCTGCGTTCTCGTCAGCCTCTGGCTCTGGGGCCTCGCAATGTGGTTCTTCATCGTCTGCGTCGGCGCACTATGGAAGTACGTCCGCGCTGGAAGCAGCATGCCGTTCCAGATGACATGGTGGTCCTTTGTCTTCCCAAACACGGCGCTCGTACGTTTGCTGCCCCAACTGTTCTCTGGTTGTCAACTGACAGGCCTGTAGGTCACAGCGACTGGTGTGATGGGGAAAGTTTTCGATAGCAACGGCTTGCACATCTTCGCCTGCGTCATGACTGTGGCAATTGTCATCGTCTGGGCCGGGGTATTCGTGAGAATGTTGTGGGGCCTCAAAGAGAAGAAGCTTCTCTGGCCGAAGAATGATGCCTAAGCAACTGGCAATCTTCCCCTTTCTTGTATTACATTGGCACTACTTGCATATTACACATAGTTGTGGCCCTTCACTACCTCGACTATAGAAGGACTCAGCTGTAGATATTTAGCATTCTGTTCTGAGGCGCATAGGCCAAGGGCAAGGCATTACAATGCGGCGTTGAGGAGTATCGGTTTCACAAAGAATAGCCATGCACTCGAGACGACGGGCCACTTAATTAGATGAGAGACTGACGTCCTGAATAAACCAATCCAGATAACTTAAGTTGGTGACGTTTGGGTTTATCATTTCATATTACAAACTGCAGATGTAGAAGAAAGGATCCATCCCAAGAAACTGGTAGTTGCTTAATAAACTCGTCTCATTTCCATAACAAGATTGTGACCAACATCTTCTAGCGCTACAGGATGCCCCCCGTCTTGGTCGCCACGCTCTCTATTCTTACAAGACAGAATGAAGTGAAAAAAATATGCGATCCGCTCTCCGGGAATCTTCAAAAACACCCCAAACTCCAGAATGGCGATATTCGCGCCGTCCTACCCAACACAAGTAAATCACAGCCCTGAGTCATGTCGGCCCGCCCTACAGCTTCGCTCGGATACCCTCGCCAGCAGTAGCCTCCAGGTTCACGGTCACCTCGCCCGTCTTCTCGCCATGGCCAAAGAAGATGACCTGGACAGTCAGGTCGTCGCTGGTCGATTCATGTTAGTGCCGTGTGTTAAGAAGAATGGGCTGTGGAACATGACTTACCGGTATCGCCTCGAGAAGGGAGAGGGTAGGGTCAGCAGAGCACAAACCTGCTCATCATTGGTGCCTCCAAGAGCGTTTCGCACAAGGTGTGTCGCCACGTTCTTGTCCTTGACCACGAAGCGGTCCTTGGCATCAGGATCAATACCCCATTGCTGCAGGCGGATGGGGGTCTTGTTTCCATCCGGTCCCGCTGTCTTGCTCTCCTCGACGGGCAAGGGAGTCTTTGACGAGCCAAAAATCTTATTCCATGCAGCGTCAAACTGCGAGCTCGACGAGGGCTTAGCCTGAGTCTCAATCCACTTGCCCACCAAGCCAACGACCTCCTCGTTGGTCAGCATCTCCCAGAGGCCATCGGTGGCCAAGACGAGGAAATCGCCATTCTCGGGATCCACCTTGGTCGTGGTCACAACGGGCTCGGCGGTGACATAAGGGGGGGTCTTGAGGAGAGGCGATGGGCTTCGACCAAAGAAGTTTTCGCGCAGCTTCCAGGCAACATCTCTGCTCCACTTGTAGACGGCATCGCCAAAAGCGCGAGTAGGTTCCAGGCCGCCGAGGACGCGGCCGTTGCGAATAACATTGTCCTCCCCAGGATGCTCACCGCGCATACGATCAGCCTCTTGAGGGTTGCTGCCCGTTTGATCCTCCGATAGCGCGGTGGCGGTCCACTTCCCATTCCCGGCTCGGCGACCCAGGACTGCGCGCGAGTCGCCAGTGCAGGCAACCCTCAGAAGCTTGCTGCGGCTGTCGTAGAACGAGAGAAGAGCGCATGATCCGGACAAGGCAGGCTGGAGTAGCTCCGCTGCCACCGTCTTGGAGCTGGCCTTGAAAACCTTCTCGACACTCTTGTGGACAATCTCATTGTCGAGACGGGTGAACCCAGTCTTGATGGCAAGGCTCACAGCGTCTTCAGAGGGCAAGTCACCGGCGGCCTGCTTGTAGGTGTCATTGAGCTCCCGCGCGACGTAGTTGATCAGGCTTTCTCTCAGGGTCGCAGATGTGGTCCATCCACTACAAATGTGTGAGTAAGATAGCCACGCTCTGAAATCATCGCGTAATGTCAATGGCAAACTTCACTTACGAGTGACCATCGAAAACACCCCAGAACATCCAATCGCTGTTGTCGGTCTCGGCGCCGACGGACCTGCTGGGAACCTGGACAATCTTCTCGGCATGGTCGTCCTCGATGGGATCGTTGCTGGGCAGCTGAACCAGGTCGTAGCGGGTGACACCGTGGCCGCGGTTGACGGAGAAGGACTGCTCGAGGCGGCGAAGCTTCTGGGTAGCCTGTTCCGGGGTGAGCATCTCGACGATGCGGCGACCGTCGTCACTGGTGGCCTTGGAAATAGGACCCTCGCCAACAATGGTGCCCTGTCTGAGTTCGTCGGCGCCTACTACGAGGACGGTCCGGGTGGGCAGCACATCGGCTGTCTGGGTGGATGTGAGGCTGTTCCTGGAGACGGCGGCCGGACTGGGGGCAATGTTAGAGCTGTTGTATGAGTACCAGGCTCCGTATCCGACGACGATACTGGATACCAGCGCGACGGGCAGACGGCGGAAGTACATGGAGGACCTCAGCGGCACGGTCCCTGCGAGGTTGCGACGGGCGTGGCGGGCGTGGGCGCTGGCGTTGGCCCTG
Organism: Fusarium nematophilum; assembly: GCA_033030565.1. Classification (NCBI taxonomy): domain Eukaryota; kingdom Fungi; phylum Ascomycota; class Sordariomycetes; order Hypocreales; family Nectriaceae; genus Fusarium; species Fusarium nematophilum. The sequence goes on along the minus strand of JAVIXY010000039.1, from coordinate 29,331 downwards.
GCCTGCGCGAGCGAGAGGGACGAGACGGAGAAGCCGCGGCGAGGCGTGCGGGAGAGGGCGCGGACGGTCGAGAGGGATGTCGTCCGAAAGGCTCGAACGGCGGCTCGATTCATCTGGACGGTGGGAAAGCTCGACGGCTACTGCGAGACCCAAGACCTAGAAGAGGAGGCGGAAAGGAGCGGAGCCGATGAGGAAGGAAAACAACACCAAGGAATGTCAAGATGTGGCCAACGACGAAGGGGGTGACGGCCACGATGACATGGAGGGGGAGGGCAGTTCGAGTCGAAGGAGAACGCCGTGAAATGGATCCAACTTGGAAGGTGAAGGGTTATGGGGATGTTCCGTTTGGAGAACTCGGCGTCGATGGTGGGCCCCCGATTGCGCTATCTTATCTCGACCATTCCCTTCTTGTATTACGGTATCGGAGTCTAAGTCGGTCGACGGTCGCTGAGCAATAGCAGAGGCAAATAGTTGAGCATCGCGAAACTCCCCACGACCATCTTTCCTCAAGACCGAGAGGGATTGTCGACGTGCGCAACGTACACAACATCCGAGCCGTTGAGGAAGTTGTGTAGACGCAGGCTGAGTTGGATGCCTGACCGGGAATCGCGAAATATCCCGAGCCATTGCACACTCCCCGCGGTCACGCCCTCGCTCACTTGATACATCATCAACCGCACGTGAGCGACCGGAACAGCACCCGACATCACTCAACGCGCTGACAGTTGCAGCGAGTGATACTACCTGCTGCTGGTGTACGAGCTTTGTCCGAAACCCGAATTCTGCCGAGGCTCTCCGTCATTGATTCAGGTGGTCGAGTTCTCTTGTGAGCCAGCCCTGACGCGAGGCATTCCTTTGCAGGTGAGCCTCCATCTCATCCAACCCCGGATTCTCACATGCTGAGTTTAGTTTGAAGCTGGGTTCACACCCTTGCTCACACCCATCTGCGAAACGACTCAAGGTATTATTTCGTAGAAATTATCTATCTATACACGTATACTTGGATTCTGGCCCAAAAAAAAAAAACCCCTAATTAATCATGGTTTTAGTCACCACAAATCCCTTTCATCATGGAACAACAATCCTCATCCTCCCAACGAACCCTCGCCGGGGCCGAGGGAATCCGAGCCCTCAAGGACGACAATGCTGTCTTTACTGCCTTTGACACCTACCCCTGGGCAAAAGACAAGATGTTCATGGTACTATTCCTTTCTCTCCCTCGTGCCACGTACCCCCCCTCTCTAAATACCTTCCTACTCACACCCTCACAGTCCGGCCTCCACGCCATCCTCGGCGAACCTGGCCAGCAAAACCCTCAAGCCTCCTTAGTAGACATGGCCATTCATGCCCGCATATTTTACTACACCCAACGCATTGGTGTCAGCATTGACTTTGCCGCCTACAAGGCCTGGCTCGCCAGCAACCCTGATCACCAACCCCCGGATGTCCTGCCAGCAGAGTACCGCCGCCGGGACGAGTCTAATCCCGCTACAGCCCCAGCTTTGGACTGGCAAAAGGCCGCCCCGAAAGCTGATTTGTACGTCGATCGCAAGGCGGCCGTCGCTCAGTCCGGCCCTGAGGATCAACCAAATTACCCAATGGGCTTCGCCGAGATGATCAAGCTCTTGCAAGAGGGGAAGCCAGTGCCTGGCATACGGCAGATCCCAAACACCATCATCAGAGACCCTGTAAGTTTCCTGCGAACACCCTTACCCGGAAAGAATTCCCTGCTCACTTCCCTCAAGTCTGTGAAACCGGTGGGCACGAGGGCTGCTCCGAGAAAGCCTTGGGAAAAGGACGTAGCCGCTGATGCTCCAACACTCCCCGACCTTCCTAAGGCCTTGGACACAGAATTCCCTCCTGTCGACGATGATGTCGCCGCAACTTCAAACACTGCGGTTGCTTAATGGCTTGGGTACAATGCTCGCGTTTTCTAGTAGATGGCATGAATGGCGTTGGGAGGCATCTGACGGGCTCGTCTTACCGTGGGTTCCGCACGCATGTTCGCCGCGATAAAGCGAGCTCTTGCCTAAAAGCAGCTGGAGGGCACACTTTGGGTTTCGAAATCGCCAACACAACTTCCGAGTAGAGTGCCTTGGATAAGAGAAGCAAGCGTATATTAATGGGTACTTAGTGTAACTAACAAAACAATTTGATTTTAAGGGGGCACCGACCCCCGGCATCCTCATCGAAAAACAACATACAATTCCTCGTGCGTGAACTCGTTCCGTCCTCCAAGGGCGTCCTTCTAGATCACCACCGCTGATACTCTTAGGCTGACTGAAGTATGGTTCTGGCATCTCGAACAGGGCGCTTCTGCCCAGTTCGTAAGATGTGGCGATTCGCGAGCGGTTGGATGCTGACTGTGGCCCTTGAAAAGGGGCTGCTGTTGTCATTAGCATCTGCCGTCTCCTCCATATTGCAAAATCCATAACCATAATGTGTCCAATGCACCCAGGCAAGCAGTAGCCGGCTGAGCGTAGGATGACGTGTGATCTGTAAATTACTTGCGTGGGAATATGTTTCTTAAGAAAGGTCGACAAATTCTGGCTTGCTCTGTGTGATCTTGACGAGTGGAACGATCGGCGATTTCAGATAGGAGGTCCTCGACATGGATGGCGACAAAGAATGAAAGACACAGGTATTGAGAGGGTTTCCGCATTCTCAGCAGAACGAGGCCGTTGGCGGCCACAGTGGTCGATCGGCTATGCGAAAGAAAGTAGAACATCAGCGATAGCCGCCACTGTACCGTGGCCCTGCACCCATTCGTCCTCCCATTCCTGGGCCAACACCAGGGCCAGGTCGAGTGGTAACTGCGTGGTTGGTGCAAAGCATACCGACCCGGGAACCGAACTTGGATCCTCGGAGGGACACCATGTGCTTGCGGATGTGAGCAGCGACGATCTCGCGATGCTGAGGTGAGGCGTTGTTGAGAATCCACTGGATGAGGTAGTTGCCATATTGATCGCTCGCAATGTCGATCAGCGGGATGCGAGTACGGTCACGGCGACCCTCGCAGACTCGGTCGAGATACCGGCCAAGGAATTCAGCGCCCCCAATCTTGAGACACTTCTCGACTACCTTGGAAGCGAACTGGTCGGTACTATACTCGGCAGCATAGCGGATGACATGGTCAATAGCTCGGCTGCGATCGGGCGGAGCACCGTGTTCACAGATGTGCTGAATACACCAGTTGCCAAACTGGCCATGGGCGACAATGTCGATGTTGGCAAGGACCTCTTCAATGCAGGGTCGCTAGGAGTAAGTGTTAGCGTGAGCATCTAGGTCGTGGAAGAATTCATCCTACCTTGTCCTCCTCAAGGCAGTTCTCGAAGATGTTTTGGACAACCAAACTGCCAGTCTCCCCAAGGGCAACTTCGTGCCACATGCCTCTGAGAGCCTCGTTGACGTACTTCATGATCTGGGGCGGCGACTCTGTCCAACGAAGCTCAAAGAGCTTCTGCCAGACGTGGCAAGCATAGCGATGAATGACCGTCTCCGGAATTCGACGCAAAAGTTCGTGAACCATGATAGCCTTGTAGTTCTCGGGAACCGAATCAAAGGCCTTCTGGACGACATGACACCCAAAGGGATCCATCGAGAGGTTCAAGGTGTTGCCACGAATCGACTCTGCAATTTTGATGACTTGGTCGGGTGTCCCATGCTCAAAGCATCGCTGCACAAGGAAGTTTCCAAAGCGGTTGACCATCAAAGGGTAGGCTTGAGCGACAATAGCCTCGACAATCTCATATTTCTGGTCAGGGGTACCGACTTTGAGCTTCTGCTGTAGAAAGATGGAGGCTTGCTGGTCATTGTTGCAAACGATTTTGTCGACAATGTACTTCCAGTTGCAGTTGACGTTGCGATCCAAGAGGCGACGGTAGTTCAGTGGTTCTGTCGGAGGAAGGTATGTTTGGTCATCAGGTGCAACGACCAGCTCCCGATCCAGCGTCTTAATGGAGTAAACGGCACCATCGCTCTTCCAGCCACCTTTAGAGGTGAACTCCGATGCATGTGGTGACAGAGGCGTGCCGACAGGTTGACCCTGGTAAGGTGGATAGACACCCATGGGGCCGTTCATAGGCGCCCCGGGTAGCGGGCTACCCATGTAGTCAGGATGGTTGGAGGGGCTATCGAAACCTCCACCGTAGGCAGGCCCAAACGGCTGAGGCGAGTTGAATCGACTTTCATATCGGTTGCCTCGGCGTCCATTGTTGGCACGCAGCATCTCGCTGTCCGGAGTAAGGCGGTCACCTCGATAGCTTTCCAGGATGGGGTACGGGGTCCCGTTCGGATCTGGGTAGGGTGGATTGAAACCACGGCCTCCGAGCCAGTTGCCTGGAGATGGTTCGGCTACTGGAGCCTGGACAGTATTGTTGGCAAACGAGCCCCTTGGGTTCCCCCAAATACCTCGAGTGCGGTTGAAGGTAGAGCCCGACAGTGCATCGCTGGTGTCAGAATGCGCATCATCCGGAGATCCCCAAGCAGCCTCACGCTGGATGCATCCCGGGCCTCTAAAGGGGAAATTAGGTGCCTCGGGATCGGGCTTCGCACAACGGGTCTCAGCCAGCTCTTGATCAAGCTTGGAGATTTCGCTCTGGGCTTGAGCGAGCTGGAGCCTCAGCCGAGCAACCTCTTCGCGGTCGTCACGAGTTTCGTCAAGCGTGGCGCTCGCAGGACGAGTGGTAGGAGCCGTGCTTGGGAAAGCCTCGGTAGCAGGAGTAATTGGCAGGGAGTTGCTCGAAGACGCATGATCCAAGGCCCTCGAGTAAGTATTGAGGTCCTCGCTCGACTTGAGTGCCTCATTCTGCTGCGTTAAGACGGCCTGCTGCTCTGAGAGCTTGGCGAGAAGCTTGTCCATGGGGTAGGATTCCTCGGCGCCCGAGATTTCGTGGCTGATCTTCATCTTCTATCATGGTCAGTAACCCGGGGGGTCAAATGGGATGGGGGTGGAATTAACCTTTGGGACGCCTTGGTTTGCCAGTTTGGAGGTGGACAAAGCCGCAACGTTCTTCTTCGTTGAGCTGTTTAGACCCTTCTCCTGCTGGGACATGTGTGTCAGTGAGGGTATGCTTTGAATAAATACAGAAGGTAGCCCGTTTATAGCTTGTGAAATTAGGTAGAAGGCAGGCACTGATACAGGGAACGCTCAAGAAAGGCTGGAGTTACGTACACTGTTGGAAATAGAAAGGGATGCCGAGCCGCCGGCAGTCTTTGAGTTTTCACCCTGCAGAACACCCGAAGGAATGGCAAGGATTCTCTCTGGAGAGGACCCAGAAGTGTCCGAGGGCGGCATGATGATGCGCTCCTCGATCGCGGCGTCGAGGAAGCCGGTGCAAGTAGAGGCGAAAATGGGATTGCAGTAAGATGATCGTGGTCAAGGCGCGCGAACAAAGAAAGGATTGACGAGACAAAGGAGAAAGAGAGTGAATGCGACGAACGTCCAGACCAAGAAGGGTTGTGGAGGTGAAGAGAGAAGAAACGAGCGTGGAGGGTGGAAGAAAGGAAGAGAAGATGGTTGCGGAGGAGACGGTTATTCACTGACGGAGAAGCTGAGAGGGCCAGGCCAGAGTAAAAGACGAGTGGAAGGAAGGAAGGACTGGCAGGTGGCGACGGCCAGCATGAACGGCCGCTAATGCACCTCCTCCAGGCTGCTATCACTGCAAACAGGCGGGTAAGGAGTCAGTTGCAGCTGGCAACGGCGGGGAGGGGGGGGGGGGGGTTCAGGCGCTTCCCAGGACGTTGGCACTCCACTGGAACTCGATAAAAAACTTGAAGGGCTCAAACTTGCTGGGGCGGCCGGCGATCTATATATCTATGGTACGGGGAATATAAGATCGGGGGGTACATGGCGATTTGGATGTTGCCGTGCTTCAAGTGAGTCGTCCCAAACGGCAATGCAAGGCTGGATCCAGCTGAGTGATATCGAACCGCGGAGGGAGCTATGTGGACATATCAGCTGAAGCTCTTGCTGCCAAGAACAGACTTGAGCCTCAAGGAGATTAGAAGGAGCTGGGTTCCTACAGACAGACAGTCGGCAGTCAGAACGCACGACATGTCGGAGCTGGAGAGAGGGGAGGCTGCCGGCTCATGGCACGATTTGGCACAGCCGGACCTCGACACGACACCCTCAATGTTCCCGAGTCTACCGCGCCTCTTGAGCAGAGAAATGAAGAAGGTGGGTAGATGAAGATTGATCCCATGCTGCTGGAAGATGAGTAGTAAATTATCTGATTGAACAGACGAGCGTGAGGGCTGCAGAGACTCTTGGCTTTCTGCTCATCCATCCCGCGTAGCATCAACATCAAACACAAGGATGCAAAGACCTGAATTGAGTTCAGAAGGGTCGTGGTATTCGCATCATCTACAGACATATGCTGAGTAATGGTACAGATAGTTTTACATACTCGGACAGAAAACCACATGACAAGCATGTGGTTCTTCCTCGCTCTCTCTGTCCCTTTGCCACGCACAAGGTGCTGCTGTCCTGATATCCAATACTTCGAGATCTGCCGCATATAGGAGGGTTTTCCTGGGCCACCATCGTTGGAATCGACGCAATTGTCATGGGTATCGTCTAATTTATCGCTTCTTGCCGGAGGGAGCTGCAGAACCATTAGCCATTGGCGCCAAACGTCTGGGCGGTTGGTCGTACCTGGAGGTCCTCGCTTCTTCTTGGGCGCGCTCTTTCCGCGGAGCTTGAGTCTAGAGTGAAACCGTCAGCCTGGCTGCTATCCTCGAGGAGGGTCTCTGGTGTCGGCGCTTACTCGTCAATGTACTCGAATCGGTCCTCCTCCGCCTCATCCCAGGTCGCCAGCCTGGGGCCGAACTCGCGCTTGAGGTCCTTGATCGTCGCCGTCTTTCGGGGGTAGTAGGCCGCCATCGCCGGGCCTCTCAAGCGCTGTCGCAGGACCTTGTTGCCCATGCGCACACCCTCGGGGTTGAAGGAGGTCGCGAAGACCTGGCATTGCGCCTGGAACAGGTCAGCAGGGGGTTCGTGAAGCCTGCCTCGAGTGCCTCACCTTCATCAAATCCAATAACCGTGCTCGTGGGACACTCATCTTGACTTGGATTACATGAAGTGTGGTCCTGTCAACTTTTTTTGAGGTCGAGTTGACGTTAGGAAGCGTCCGAGTCGATATCGCCAAAGGAGCTCTAATTGGTTCAAGAGATTTGTTGGTGGGGCTCCCCGGTGCCATTGAACGCGCCGCGCCCTCGGCCCCCACGCCTTCCTACCTAGTTACCGTGCCTTGGGTTGAAGATTCAGTGCAGGGCTCATCATTGCCTGAAACCGAGCTGCATTTTGAGATAAACAGTATAAAACTAGAATTCTCAGAGGCCAGCAACACTTAATCCTTCTTTATACCATATTTATCTTACGCTCTACACTTGACTAGAGAAATGGGCAAGCGTCAAGGCTCAGAACCGCCAGAGGATGAAGGCAGCAGAAAACGCCAACACCTAGCATCCAACACGGACAACTCATTCGGCTCGCTCATCCCAGACATCACCCGCTGGTCCTCTTCAGATATCCCGGATCAGCTACCGCCTTTGCCCCCAATATCAAAGCCCGAGCTGGAACTCGCAGCTTTCAGCCACCCAGGACTCGGCTATGGACCCAACTACGAGACGCTTGAATGGTACGGCGACGCCATCCTCGAGATGCTCTCCACCGAATTTGTGATGCAGACATTCCAGGACCACCTCCCGGTAGGACGATGCTCTCAGCTTCGAGAACAGCTAGTGCGCAACATTACGTTAGCGAACTACTATCGGCAGTACGGGATGGAGAAACGGACTCGGTTGCCCACGGACATGGGCTCGATGGAGCATTTGATCCTCACGAAACCCAGAGACAAGGACGTTATCAAAATACAGGGTGATGTTTTTGAGGCATATGTCGGAGCAGTCGTCAGATCAGACCCTTTCGAGGGACGAGCCAAGGCGGTCAAGTGGCTCAAGGCGCTCTGGGCTCGAACAATCAAGGATCAGATCCAGGCCGCAGAAAGAAGTCGCAAAACCCATGCTCTCAAAGGCGAACAAGGCCGATCAGCGAACGACGGCTCAGCAGCACCCAAGAAGGAACCCTCGCCAAAGGAACGCCTCGCCCAAATCCTCGTTGTCAGAGGCATCAAGATCCGGTACGAAGACATGCCGTGCCACAAGAAGGACAAGGATCTAGGGCTGCCGCTTTTCGCCATGGGTGTTTACCTGGATGGCTGGGGAGAAACGAACAAACTCTTGGGCATCGGCACTGCTCTTAAGAAGACGGAAGCGGCAGCTAAAGCGGCGACGGTCGCGTTAGAGAATAGAAAGCTGATGAAGCTGTATGGGAACAAGAAGAAGGCATTCATGGATGAGGCCCAGGCGTCAAAGGGCTCGGCCGCGGCAGATTCGCGAAGATGAGCTGTGGAGAGGATGATGGACGTGACAGAGGAGAGCAATAATTGATCGATACCCGGACATTGTGGGAGTTGTAGGTCTAACCAAAACCGCTAATTAAGAGTTTTCAATGGCTACTCATGACGTGAAAGCTGGCTCGAGTGAGGGGAAGAGAGACTTGATCAACAACCCACGACTCAATACCGAAGTCGGATGTGGTGGGCTGGCATGAATGCAGCACGAGACCCAAGAATGGTTGGTCCCCAAAATGTCTGTATTCAATGCCATTGTAATTGAAGCAGGCAATTAAGGACCAGGATGGGTTGATGCTGGGTACTCTACCTCTGTCTTCACGTGTCTCGGCCCACGGTCATGACTCCGGCGCGGGGTGTGGGCGAGGTATTGGTTATTTCCATCGAGGTTAAGATGAGGTCCTCATGCGCCCGACCCGAGATCGCGCCGTGAAAAGTCTAACTACCCCAGATCACCCGTTGAACCCCTGGAGCTGAGCGAGGTCCTTCAGTGGAGCCGGAGTCCACAGCCGCGCCGAGGTCAAAGCCATTTGCCGATAAACGGCCTCCGCAGTTCAGATCCAGCATCATCGCTTCTGATAAACCCGCCCCTTCTAGCATTAGTCCAGGCCCCATTGGATTTCTTTCCCAGAGAACCTTTCTTCTTCTTTTCCCCCAATGGAGTCATAGATCCGGCAGAGAGGCGTACGGAATCTTTTTAACCTTATTGCTCCCTATTTCGTTTCTTTTCTCGTGCCCGTTGATACCTCCTTTTTAAGCTCGGGCATTGTTTCCCTTGGCCGCGCTCTATTGGTGTCAGTGGGGTTATCTCGGCCAGCAAGCCGCGGTTCGGACGGCCCAGGCCCCCGATAAAGGAAACCCAGACCTCGACCACAACCGTATCACCACTCCCTCCCCATCGGTCGCTGCTCGCGAGCCGCGAGCTGGTCTCTACAATAGAACCGCCCAAGATGGCGGATTCAGTGGGTACGTCACAGCAGTTGTTGCCACCGAATTTTTTTTAGGGGATGGGGGAGCTTGCTTCCATCCTCGCGAATTCCGGGCAGGTCGTGAGAGCTGACGTGATGATCCAGATCGCGTGTTTGTGCACGCCCTCAACACCGTAAAAAAGATACCCAAGACGGGCGCATCAAGACCGCCGCCGACCGATCGACTCCGGCTATATGGGCTCTACAAGCAGGCTATGGAGGGCGATGTGGACGGCGTCATGGAACGTCCGACTGTGGCGTCGGGGATGGCTCCCGACGACTTGCAGCGTGAGAAGGACAAGTGGGATGCGTGGAATCTGCAAAAGGGTCTGAACCGGACAGAGTCCAAGAGGAGATACGTCGAAGCCCTGATAGACACGATGCATCGATATGCGACAACACCGTAAGCGCGCACTTACAGAGGAGGCTGCGGCGGGCCACGACGGGACTTGACTGACATTTGCGCTTCTGCCAGGGATGCCAAGGAACTCGTCGGCGAACTCGAATTCGTATGGAACCAAATCAAACACAACAGCCCCAGCTCCTCCTTTTCCTCGCCGAGAGCCAACCGGTCCACTGGTGCATCGCAGCATTACGAGGAACCGGCGAGCGATGTCGAGGGGCCGATGAAGATCCTCAGCCCAATGAGCGAGCATGACGAAGCCGAGCTACGGTCCCAACGGCAGCTGGACCTCGAAGACGAGATGGAAGAAGCACAAGACCCAGGTCGACGGGGGGGCCGGTGGCAACGCAAGGTCGAGCGAGCCCTGACAACCATGTCGGCAGAAGTGGCAGCGCTGCGGGAGCAAATAACGACAGGCAGAGAGTGGCGGGCGAAAAAGGAGCAAAGCTTCCCCGCCTGGTTGAAGTGGTTTGCCTGGGTGGTGGTGAAGCACCTCTTTGCCGATCTTGTCATTCTTTCTTTCGTATTGCTATGGATGCGGAAGCGTAAAGACCGGCGGTTAGAGGACCTGGTAAGGGCGGCGTTGAAGCTCGTCAGGGAATACATCCGGAATATTGTGCCGTCTCGGGGATGATGGCATTTCAGCAGCACAAGATCTCGATGATCCAAAGACCTCGCATGTCGATATGAGACGAGGCTGAAATCGAATATTTTGAGCCTCGGAGATCCCTCGAAACGACAGCGGGGCAGCCATCTCCCTCTTCGATAGGGAGATCACAACACATCAGCTTCGAAGAGGCTTCGTTCCTGGATAGCAGAATCCAGGGACTCTAATCCGCCATGGTATTGGATAGCTCCGCGGAGGACGAACGGAGACCAGGCCAGCGCCAATATCCTCCAGCGGTCAGTCGACTGTCCGATGCCCGGCGGAAAGACGGAAATAAGCGAAAGGACAAGATGCGTCGAGGAGAAGGGATAACGACCGGGTCTGTATCAAGAGAGGGGAGGTTGGGTGTGCATAAGGAGGCCGTTCAGTAGAGGACACATTACTTGAGCCATTACCTGTCATGATAGAGTACTTGTATTCAAGAATCTATTTCAATTCTATATTCGAAGTTGGGCAAACTCTGCTGACGTTATGCTATCTGTCGCCTGATATTGGTGCTCAGTCCAGCGTCAAGTGTTCCGACACATGAACCTTGACCTCGTCTCTGCCACCGAGAGAAAGCCAGGCACTCTGCAACCCAACAATAAGCCTCCCACAGCCGCATCGTTTCAAAGTCTATCCTATCAGATCTACATGTTACACATGCTCCCGCAAGGACACAGTCCCCGTCACTTATGCAGGTACCGGTGTAGGCAGCCAGCCCGTCAGCCCTTTCGCCGTTGCCCACCACCCACCATCCCGCCCACTCATCTCAGTCAATCTCAGCCGCACATCGTCACATGCGACACCCAAAACTGCAACGCTACACAGCGCCGCAGCTCAACACCAAGTAAGCGCCATCGTGGCGTGTTGCCAGAGGATCATGAGCTTCAGACTCTCGACCTAAATTCCACCAGACCTACTCGGGACCCTTGTGAGCAAACATGGCGCATCCGCAACATCCACTGTTTGCCCCGATGACAGCGCCTTCAAATCCGCCCCAACCAGGAGGACAAGGCGCGCCTCTAAAGGAAGTCAGCCTGGACGACATCCCCGACCCAGATGGCGAGCCGCTCATCCCACCGCTCATCGACTTCACCCCGGCCATATTCGTCCCCATTCCGGAAGACTGCGACCTCCAGGACCCCGTCACTCGCCACTCCACCAAGGTCGAGCGCATGGAAAAGAAGCTCGAGGCCACCGAGCATCACATCATGGCCACCCGCAACAACACCCTCGCCCTCTGCGTCCGCGAGCGCGAGCGCATCTTCCAGGAGGGGCGGTGTCGCCTCATGCTGGCACGCTCCAGAGGCGAGGAGCCCGGAGAATGCCCCCGCGGCCTCGAGCCGTTTGACCTCAACGGCATGATCATGAACATGGAGGCGCCCCCGGACCCGAGAGCCACCGAGACCGTTGCCAACATCCCGAGACCAAAGTTGGACTTCAAGACAGAATCGCCTACGTTGCGCCACCGCACGTCTACTCATATGATGCACTTCGCGGCCTTCGCGGCCGATGCGGCCGAAGCCCACGATGCAAAAGTAGTCAGACGCCGCCAGCTGCTCGAGGCTGAGCTCAGGGCAGAGCAAGCAAAGGAAGGCCAGGAGCGCGAGGCTGCGTAGGAAGCGGCCAAGCGATCTGGCTCTCGACTGAAGTCTACGCCTACCAAAAACCAAAAGCCGGTCAAGACCTCTCCCTCCAAGATCTCGCCCTCCAAGTGCAGGTACCAGGACATGTTTCTTCCAAACAACAACAGGCCTAAAAAGTACTGAAGAAAGGGGGGGTCTTCAAATTCACGTCGCAGCGTGGGAATTAGGTATTCAGCTTATTTACCTTGACCCTCCTGCCCGACGTCCTATATGTACAAACACTACGAACATCCCAAGACGCAAACAAAAAAACAAGCAAATCTTTCTATTCTTTTACAGCAGCCGCCTTATGCCCCATACTCAACCTGACCCATGGGTCTATCCTCCTCCATACCGGGGGCCATGAAGTTTGTCCTGGGGTCGCCGGTGGCCTTGGCCGCCGAGCAGCGAGCCATTGTTGGCGAGCTAGATGAGAGAGTTAGCACGGGTACTTGTAGAATCTGGGCGTATGGGAACATGTAGCGTACCTTCGTGAGATAGCATCTGTGAAATAGAAGTTGTCGATAACCTTCTTAAGCGGTGTACCCGTGACCTTGGAGTTCTTGTTCTGGTCCACGAGCTGAACCTTGCTCAGAGCAGGCAGGGCAACGGGCTCAACGACGTCGTAAGCTGCCAGGGCAGGGCTGATCTCAACCATGCGGTCTCGGACCATGGCGACATCGTCATAGGGCAGAGGGGCGCCAAGGAACTCGCTAACAGCTCGCAGGATCTTCCAGTCAGTTCGGGCGGCACCGGGGAGGGAGGTGGCAGCTCGGGTCATCTGGACTCGGCCCTCGGTGTTGATGTAGGTACCGGCCTTCTCGGTGTAGGCAGCGCCGGGAAGGATGATGTCGGCGATCTGGGCACCCTTGTCACCGTGGTGACCCTGGTAGACAACGAAGGCGTCCTTGGGGATGTCGGCCTCGTTGACCTCGTCCGCGCCCAGGAGCCAGACGAACTTGGGCTTGGTCTCGGCAACCTCAGCAGAGGGAGTAGTGAAGCCAACCTCGAAAGCACCCGCGCGGGAGGCCTCGCGTTGGAGAACGTTGTAGCCCTGCCACTCCTCGGTTCGGAAGTTGGCGGCGTTCTTCTCAACAAAGGCACCGATGGTCTCGTAGAAGGCCTTGGCATCGACGTGGTCAGTAACACCGGAGCCCACGACGATCATGGGTCGCTTAGCAGCCTTGAGCTTGTCACCGAAGGGACCAGCAAGAGCCTGCTTAAGGGCCGCGTGGTCGGTACCGAGGTGCTCAAACTCAAAGGTAGAGTCGAAGTCCTCGCCAACAACGCCAATCTCAAGGTCAGAACGGAGCCACTGCTTTCGGATACGGGCGTTAAGAACAGCAGCCTCATGGCGGGGGTTGCTGCCAACAATCAGGATGGCATCGGCCTCCTCGATGCCCCAGATCTGGGAGTTGAAGAGGAAGTTGGATCGGATATCAACACCGTGGGCGATAGGCTGGCTGCCAGTGGGGGTATCAAGGGCAAGGTTCTCAGAACCGAGCTTGTTGGCCATATCCTTCGCGACAACCAGAGACTCGACCTCAGTAAGAGCACCAGCAATGACCTTGAATTCGTTGCCCTGGGGGCTCTTGATCTGCCAGGCCCGGGCGACCTCGGACAGAGCCTCCTCCCAGTCGGCGGGCTCGAAGCGGCCCTCGCGGCGGACCAGAGGCATGGTCAATCGTTGGGTCTTGAGACCGTCGCAGGCAAACCGAGTCTTGTCGTTGATCCACTCCTCGTTCACGTCGTCGTTTAGCCGGGGAAGGATACGCATGACCTCGAGGCCACGAGAATCGACTCGGATGTTAGAGCCAAGACCGTCGAGGACGTCGATCGACTCGGTGTGCTTCAGCTCCCAGGGACGGGCTCGGAAGGCGTAGGGCTTGGAGGTGAGGGCACCGACGGGGCAGAGGTCGATAACGTTACCAGACAGCTCCGAGTCCAGGTTCTTCTCGAGGTAGGTGCCAATCTGCAGGTCGTTACCACGGCCAGTGGAGCCGAGCTCCGGAGCTCCGGCAATATCGTTGGCGAAACGGACGCATCGGGTGCAGTGAATGCATCGGTTCATCGAGGTCTTGATCAGAGGGCCAATGTTCTTGTCCTCGACGGCTCGCTTGCCGCCGATCTCGTGGAATCGGCCTCGGTCGGCACCGTACCGCATGGACTGGTCCTGGAGATCACACTCACCACCCTGATCGCAGATAGGGCAGTCGAGGGGGTGGTTGGCGAGCAGGAACTCCATGACACCCTCACGGGCCTTGTGAGTTAGAGGTGAGTTGGTCTTGACGACCATTCCGGGTTGTACGGGCCAGGCACAGGAGGCTACGGGCTTCGGGGCCTTCTCAACCTCCACCAGGCACATTCGGCAGTTACCGGCAATCATAAGCTTCCTGGAGCATTGTTAGCGATGTATCGATCGGAGGTGCGCTCAGGGGTCTCGTACTCATGGTAGCAGTATCTAGATAATGTCAGCCATGCCACTCAAGCTCGTTGGAGCTGTCTCGACTTACCTAGGGACTGTGACACCCGCCTTCTCGCAGGCCTGGATAAGGGCCGAACCGGCTGCAATGGCGTCAGAAAGGAGACCTCGCAAGCGTCCAAATGTCGAACCATACCTTCAATCGAGACCTTCTTTCCGTCTACCAGCACCGTTAGCCTCCCTCGGACAGTCAATGGCTCGATACACAAAGATGCTCACCAATTGTCAGCTCCACCTCGGCTGGACGCTGGCTTGTTGTCACGAAGGTCCGCGAGACATTGGCCGCCCGCCGGCTGGTCCGCCAAGCCGAACGAGCTAGAGTATGTCGGAGCATCGTGTCGCCTTGACGGGGTGAAGGAGATGAACGTTGCTGGCCGCTGCGGCGAATATGTGCTCAGTCGTTGGCGTCTCAAAGGGAACCTGCTGTTCGGGTGATGGATTTAGTGGCGCTAGTCCGCGATTAATTTACGTAGATGCTCATTGGTCAGCAGTCATTCTCTTCTGCCTGAGGCCACAACACTCCGCTCCAGCACCTCATTGCCGCAATTTGCGGACGGAGCTTTGGAATTTTTTTTTCTTCCTTTCTTCACCAAATAATTGTACCACGGGCACACTTTATTGTAGGTGAGCTTGCGCCACAGGGCTGCTTCGGCAGACCTGTTGCTTCAGTCGAGTCTTCCTCTATCTTGTGCTCCAGAGAAATTTTTACGCCGTTTATGGAAGCATGGGAGAGTAACCAATCTCGGTGACCGCTGCCTCTTACCGCCGGTCGTTACATACGTATCACCAACATGAAGATCGATATTGTAGCCTAAGATGACAGGTTCGGAGAGGAGTTCTCTACTCTAGGGGTTCCCGATGCGCCTTCTATCTGATCTAGGAGCTGCAGCTGCACTGCATGGCTCTTTCGGTCTTGGGGGGATCAGTAGTCCACCGAAGCTCCTCGTTCTTGTTGCCCTTGTATGTCTGGCCATTGAAGGTCTGTCCGTCCCACGAGTCTTCAAACGGATGGAGAGACATGTGCATGATGCGGTCGAGCACGTCTTTCTCGCTATCCTTTTCCACGCGTTGGATGACCTCGTCGAGGATCCAGCCTCGAGGCACAAAGTTTGGATTCACCTGCTTCATCGCCTCGATTCTCTTATTGTCCTTTGACTCCGGCACACCCTCGCCGTCTTCTTTCCAGTCTTCAATGATACGTTCCCGCCAGTTAGCCAGCCACTTCGCAATGCGCACCCTGGCCTGGTCCTCTGTCACTATGGACGGAGGGCCTTCTTGATGGAAGAAGATGGACGCCTTCTCTTTACGGGCGTCCTCCGTCGCCAAATCCCGTATCTTGATGCTGCTAAGTCGGCGGAAGAAGTGATGGAAGTCTAGCTCCAGAGCCTCGAGGGTGTCCAGAGCCTCGCTGAAGAGCACGTCAAAGTCGGAGTCCTTGAAGTTTCGGAGGCCAAGCCGGGCGGTCATGAGTCCCTTGTACTCGTCCAAGAATACCGCTTTATATTCCTCGCCAGCCTGGGTGATAAGCTTCTCAGCCCTGGCCACGACGGCGGCCTCTTGATCTTCCTTGACGCCTTCCGCAATATAAGTTGGGTCGTCCACCTGGGCACCCATCCCCATGAGCTCACCGATGGCCTCGCCAAAGCGGACGAGGTTCCACCAGATGATGGTAGGCTGGTTTCTATAGGAATATCGAAGAGAATAGTCGTCGTGGTTTGGCGTGTATGTTGGGTCAAAGTTGTCCATGAAGGCAAAAGGACCAAAGTCGATCGACAATCCATATATGGAGGTGTTGTCTGTGTTCTATCATCTCAGGTGAGCAATCTTTCTTGCAAGTCGAGGAACTAGCGACTCACCAAAACACCATTCATGAACCCATACGCTTGCCAATTGGCAACCGTCACCGCATTTCGCCTGACAACTTCTCGATACAATCTGGTGAATCGGTTCTCCTCCGCATCATCCGAACCTTCGATGACGTTTGCCGCCACACCACGCTTCGGTGGTGGTGATGTCTTGGGCTCATCAGGGTTTTCCAACCGAGATGGTAGCTTATCCCATCCACCAAAGACGTCTTCGGAAATGTATGTGGATAACTTTCTGATCAATATGCGGTCTCCCCTGGCGCGAAGGATGTCAAAATTGCCCAGACGAAGCCAAGACTGTGCGAAACGCAGCACAATGGCTCCTGGCTCCATCCGCTCTCGCAGAACCTTTTGATTTGGCAGCAGGGTGAGTGACAAGGCTCTGGTGGTGGGTATCTTGAGCGCATTGAGTGCCTCAGAGACGACAAACTCCCGGATGCTGGATCGTAGCACCGCCATTCCGTCAGCGAAGCGAGAGTACGGTGTCAAGCCAGCGCCCTTGAGCTGGAGCTCGTACCGCTCGCCAGAGGCAGGGTTGGTCGTCTCGAAAAGCGAGATCGCTCTGCCATCACCGAGTTGACCAGCCCATTGTCCAAATTGAAAGCCTCCGTAGCATTGCGCCCAAGGATAGCCGCCTTCGAGCTTCTCTTCGTCCCAGCCGTACAGCTTGTTTCCGGCGACCAGTTGTTTGAAATCTTGAGTCTTTTCCTCCCCTGCTTTGATTCCCAGATCACGCAGCGCAGCGGGACTGACGGCGAGAAGCTCAGGGTCCTTCTGTTCCTTGGGACGTACCCATGTGAAGAGGGCGTTCTGGACCTGTCGAGGCCTTATATCTTTTCGAGGAGTCTTGTGAGAATCGGCGGGCGTCGGGAATACGGCGTCGGCGGGGAGCGACTCGGTAAAGTGCCATGACTTGGGGAGGTCATCGAGAGATGCACCTTCATATGTCGATGGGCGCGATGGCAACGCGCCGTTGGAGAGATGGGCAGCCATGAGGTTGATTCTCCTTGAGCGTGGGACAGCTCTGCGTACGGCGTTGTGACAGAGCATCAGCGGCGGGGTTTTATTCTTGGGAATGGCGGGTGGCATAAGGGCGCATTTGGAATCATTTGGGGTATTGGTCGCGGAAGTGGCACATCATGGTTGCATGCTGGGGATGCGCGGGCTTTGACAGGACGGTGCCGGTGCCGGCCTCACGGCCTGGACTCCGTGCCTTGGCGGAATTCCGCTGACAAAAGTGGCAATTCGCTCTGTGGCGGCTACCACCGTCTGTTGTACCGGGGATCTTGGCAGTAGAGCTGAGCTCAGCCTGACATCACATCGATCTCCGGAGCTTCGGCGACCCCACACTGAAAGGCTCCGACAGTCCCCGGTGACTTGGACGCGTGTAAGACGGAACCGGGCCGCGTTCTGATCCTCGATTCCAGGTCCCCGGAAACTTATAAATATACCGATAGACGTACTTCGAATTGCCAAGTTTGGTTGCTGGTGTCTTTTAATCGAGGCAGTCGATTCTTGCTACGTTGAGGGTCGCAATGTCAATCGTCGATGTCGTCACCCCCACCTTTGGGATATCCGGATAATGGTTACCCTGGAGGACGGCGTGAGGGAAACAAGAGTGGATGAAGAGCTCAGTAGGTGTTGCGCAATCCATTAGAACCAGGCGTCTGATTCTATGTTGCCTGTGTGTGAGTGCAACATTCTATTGTGCCAATACATGTCCATTTGTCCCATTCATTACCCCATGGGCAGGTAGAGTCTTGAGGTGAACATACATAAATCGACAATACATCATACGCCTTACAGAGCGCGGTGAAAACAAACCAACTGAAACCCCAATTAGGCCTGCAAGAATACGGTCGCTTTATTCTCATCGTCCAATGCACCGCACCGACCTCGCTCGCTCGGTTGAAAAGCACGGCATTGTCCCACCCGCGATCGCCATCTGGAGGTGTCCCCGTCATGCACTGGTGGGGGAACAAGGCTCCTCTTAAAACGAGGCAGCTTCCCACTCATGATTGTCACACTCTCAAACTTCAATTCGTTCTCCTGCAGTCGTGGACACTTTCTTCTCCTACCCATACTGGAAAATACTCAGACAGATACCTCACAAACAGGCCCTGTAATCGCCATCATGGCCAGTCCTGGAACCCCGTTGGATATCCCCCACTACAAGCTGAATGACGGGAACGAGATCCCGGTTGTATGTTTTCCCCTCCAACTGCCGCGGCTCAACTACCGAATATCCGGAACTTCGGAAAGCGGCAAAGCCTGATATCGACAGTTGAAGCTCACCAGCAACAGCTCGCATTTGGTCTGGGAACTGCCCAATACAAGAATGACCCAAGCAGCCCACTTGACGCTGAGCTGATCGAGCTTACCAAGAAGGCTATCCAGGTCGGCTACCGTCACCTTGACGGCGCTGAAGGTGAGTTCGCCGTTTTAGTGGCACGGGAATCGTATCTGACAAATTCCTAGTCTACGGCAACGAGGCTGAGCTTGGCGCGGCCATCAAGGCGTCTGGAATTCCCCGGGAAGAGCTCTTTGTCACCACCAAGATCCCCGCCGAGAAGAAAGGCTCTGCAATCGAGTCTTTTGATGTCTCCCTTAAGAAGCTTGGCCTCGAGTACGTGGACCTTTACCTGATCCACGGCCCCTGGTTCGCCGACACGGATGCGGAGCTGCAGCAGCGCTGGGCCGAGCTTGAGCAGCTCAAGGAGTCTGGCCGGGCCAAGTCCATCGGCGTGTCCAACTTCCTCCAGGAGCACCTCGAGATTGTCCTAAAGACGGCCAAGATCAAGCCCGCCATCAACCAGATCGAGTACCACCCGTACCTCCAACACGGCGATCTCGTCGACTTCCACAAGAAGAACGGCATTGCCGTCTCCTCCTATGGCCCTCTCACTCCCCTCGTGACAGCCAAGGGCGGGCCTGTCGACGGACTCTACACCAAGCTGGCCGAGAAGTATGGCGTCACAGAATCCGAGGTTGGCCTGCGATGGGTCATCGACCAGGACATTATCGCACTTACGACGAGCTCCAAGGTAGAGAGACTCCAGGGTTACTTGTCCAAGTTGCCCAAGTTCAAGCTGGCACCCGAGGAAGTTGCCGAAATCTCCAAGCTCGGCGACAAGAAGCACTTTCGCGGATTCTGGAAGAACAAGTTCCCCGAGAACTCCAGACTATAAGGAAACATGATATTCACGCTGTAATGTATCATGAGAGATGTGGTGGTTGGAGGCCGCTAAAGTGAACACTTGTTTTCACTACGAAATAGATATACGCAATGAAAACTCAGAGGTGTCATCAGTCATAACTCATAACTCGTCATCAGACTCGGTCTCGCTCCCATTAGGAGGGGGAGCAGGCTTCGCAGATTTCCTGGTCGTAAAGGGGAGGTCTCGTCGAGGCGGAGGCTGCTCAGCTGCTTTCTTTGAAGGCATCTCCTCGCGAGTAGTAGCAGGCCCCGACGTAGCTTTCTGCTGAGGCGAAGCGGACAACCCCCCATCATCATCCTCGTCATCACTGGCAGACGCAGTAGCCTTTGTTGTGTTACCAGGGTCCGTATCCTCAGCCTCTTGCTTGATGTTATCAACTTCCATGGGCCGAGCATCTCCATCTCCGTGATCCTCCACCCGGTCTGCTGTGGGTGCCTTTCTCTTCGAAGCTCTCGACTTTCCTGCCTGACGGGTGGGTTTCTTTGACTCCTCGGGCTTTGAAGCAACAGGTTGGGACTGTTGGGAGTGGCCTGGCATGCTGGCGTTGAAAGAGGCAGACGCCAATACTTGCTGTTGCTCACGGATCTTTACCTTCTTCTCGTTCAGAAGATCCCTGAATTTTCTTAACAAGGCGGTCTCGTCTTCGTCCTTGGCCTTGATCAGCTCCTCCAGCTGGGACTGAAGCTGAGCCACGGCAGCCACCGACTCGGATGATTTAACAGTCAAGGCGGCCACGGCCTGCTTACTCGCGGCAGAGGTCTCAACGGCCGCACCGCACCACTCGAACAGCTCGATGGCCTCATCGGCATCATGACTGAGGGTGATGGCGCCGAGACGTTGCTAAACCGGTTAGTCCGTGAACCGAGTTTCAGAGATGGCCTCATGTTCTTACGGTAATGCCCTGTATCTCTTTGCGGATGGTAATTGAGATGGACTTGTCGCTCTGGACAGTGGCCGTGGCTTGTATGTCTGGAAGCGGCTGCTGCTGGAACATATCCTCCAAAATCCTCCGCCACTCGTCCTCGGAAGCGGGACAATTCTTCACACGCAGCGACGCAACTCTATCATGTTTCACTACAGACAAGGTCAGAATCGAGAGTTGGATAGTCGGCGTCAGTGCTGGAAATTGCGGACCGGGGTCCTAGATTGCCATGTAAGAGAGGGGAATGGGATGACTTGCATGATGCGACATATGGCGCCTCCCCCTCGGTGCCCACCAGCTTGAGATCCAACCGCTTCGAGCCCTTGGGCGTTACTTGCAGGAGGACAAATGCATCTTTGTCATCGCTGCGGGCGAATCTCAAAATGCGACTTTGGGCCATGGGTGGGGAAGTGCTGCGGGAGGAGACGAGAAGACGCAGATCAGTGCTGGTGTCACTTAAGATTCGCAGGGCCCCAGAAGGATCCTCGTGATTCGAACGATACCAAGGGCTTAGATTGGGCGAGCTGGAATGATGACAGATCAGGGCGCGGCGGGAATGATCTCTGGGACCGAAGCCTTTGGGTTGCTTTCCTGTGCAAGCGAGACACGGGCCGAGGAGACGGGCTCGGAGAACCGGCTGAGATGGATGGCTTGTTTGAAGGAATGGACAGTGTTGCAAACAGGATCCGGCAGCTCAGGTTTAGGATTCGCTGTCGTCAGGCAAACAGAGACGACGGGAGAAGCGGGAGGGGGGCGTGAGGGTATTAGGGCCCAACAATAGCTGCGATGGCGAACCCGGTCTCTTACTGGTCGGGGTTATGATCTGTTGATGTCGGTGCTTGGGCCTTTGGGCTGATCCGCAGCGGCGAGAGGCGAGAGACTAGGATTCAGCGAGCGCCCGGGCGCAAGATTCAGACAGGGACTTGGGGATTCAGGAGGGGCGAGGGCGACCGTTGGTGGGAATGAACAGAAATTGTTGTTGTTGCTGGTCTTGGAAGCAGAATCAAGCGGCGGGTTTGATGACAAGAGGCGTCGTCCTTTAATGAATGGAAGTGATTCGATCTTGATCTGATCGGCAGCGGCGTAGGCAGCTGTGAGCTCGGAGCTATGGGATTGGGCGCTGCCTGAGCTGTACGTAGTATGTAAGAGCGGGCGGCTGCAGCCTGCAGGCCAGCATCTCCAGGCCACATGGCCACCCGCTCCCAGGCACCGACCGCTGGCAGCTGGAGGCAGGGCTTCCAACAGTGATTCATGGTGTGGAGTTAGAGGACCTTGGCCCGAAACGAGCTGGTGGACCGATAGCGGCCCTCCCTCCATCTTTGGACCCCTACATGCTTGCCTGGACATCCAGGCCTAGCAGCCAAGGCCAACCCAGGGACGACCTGGCAGCTGGCCTGGAGATCGTGCCCGCGTCTGGGTGGAGCTCAGTGCCAGCATGACAGTCGCATGAACAATGCGACCACATCTTTCCAGAAGGTAGGGTAGTTAATTTATTCTCGAGATGGAGGGAGGAAAATTTTTCATTCAAGAAGAAGAAAAAAATCAGCCAATTTCAGTGAATGAGCCATTGGTCCTCGGGGGGTTTCTTGTTTTGTTTTCTTGGCCGGCATCGTCCAGGAACAAAGAATGGTGGCACAATTCTCGGAAACAAGGTCGACCAGCCTCCCGTTCAACAAACGGACTGAGAGCTCCGGCCCGTAAAAAGGCAGCTCCTTCCCCGTCGCGACTATGACGCGTGAGAAATGGCTGGCGCGATACACACTTTTTTTTTTTTTTGACTCCGATCCAATCGGACTGCTCCCTGAAGCAAACAGCCCGAGCGTCAGAAGGTTCGCTGGTCGTTTCCGCAGTTTTGGGCAGGTCAAGTCACGTGCTTGTGCTCACCAAAAACCGGCCCCCGAATTTTTTCTTTGCAGCAGGCCGCCGTTCGTGCCCGCTCCTGCGGAGCACCAGGTTTAGTGTAGCCTCCCCTGTAGTGCTGGGCGGCGCAGTGACCAACCTACAAGAAGACTGCCCCCGGGCAATCTTCAGTGACCTCAGCGCCCTAGCATTCGGTGGCCTCAGTGGACGTAACCTCATCGTGGGAAGGCACGTCCCTTATTAGTTAGCGGGAACCGCCTCCAGCCACGCCAGGCGCTACCCCCAGCCTTTCTCTTTCCAACCCACCATCCACCGTCCTTTTGGCGAACCCGCCGACCGCATTCCTGACCTTTGCATCTGTCTTGCACGTCGCCCTCTCGACCGTCGAAAAATCCTCAACCATAGCTATCAGACCAATTTCCCCTATTTGTGCGAGATCTCCTGTTGTTCTTGTTTGCCTTCTCCTTCTGCGTCTGCGGCCGTTCTTTCCCACCAGACCGCGCCGTCGCGAGGCCGCTTCTTCGACTACAACAGCACACACACCATCTACAATCGCTTCTCCACACAACGAGCTGCTTCATCGCCAACGAGAACAACTGCAGCAAGGAACCAGCCTCCGAGGGCGCTGCAGGGCCCGAAAAACCCGTTTCCCACAAAAATTTCGAATTTCCTTTTTGACTTCATCATCGTTACTTGACGCCGCATCGTCCACGCCATCGTTACGCTTGGAGGAGATGCCGCTGCATGCGGGGAACTGTCGCCGTTGACAAGAATGACTGTGCGCCATTGACATCGCGTCCAAACAGTCGTGTCTACTGCACTTTTCCTACCTTTTTTTGGGCTCCCAACGATAGATTGCGCACCAAACATATCTCACACTAGCTACCATGGAACCATTACGACTCAAACCTCGCCAACCAGTGGAGGCTGAAATAGAAAACTGGGATGATGACGACTTTGTGGTGGACGGCGACGACTTGACCTTTCGCAGCCCGTCCACCGCCACAAACGTACCGTCAAGACCATCCTCTAGACGTCGCGACTCGGGCTCGTCGCACTTTTCCTTCCGTTCCGAACTCGAGGGCGAGGAGGAAAAGCACGTTCACATTCCAGGAGACGATGAGAAATCAACCCGCGATGCCATCACTGCGGCGCAAAATGCTGGCATCCCCTTGCCCGCAAATGTACCATCATCTGCCTTGATGGGTGGCACTATCAAACGCTTGGGCGGCAGAAAACTGCGAAAAATAATCCAGGATGACTGGGAGAACGACCTGGAATTACCCGACATATCCCAAGGCCTTAAGATCAAGCAGCCAGACCAGTCCGACTTTCCCGAAAGTTTGCGGCAGGTCAGTTTCGGCTCTACATCTACCCAGGCCAGCCCGACCAATGTGATCAAGTCGGCATCTGCTCTCGACAAGGACGACCGGAGAGCGTCCATCCAATCCGCTACGAGTAACTTATCCGCAGCGCTCAACCTGGATAAGTTTAAGGACGATGAAGACGACAATGACTTCTTTGGAGATGGCAGCGACACTATCAGGGTGTCCAAGAACCGCCGACAACCTAAACCTGTGTCATTTATTACTCCACCCACTCCCCAGAAGGAAACAAAGCCCGCGGATGCAGCGGACGATTTTGAGATGGATCTCGAGCTTCCATCAGACGGAAAGCTAAAGCTTTCTACAAGGAAGGACATCCCCAAGACCCCCATGAGCCAGTCGGAGGACATGGATTGGGGAGAAGGCAGTCTTGGTACCCGATATGGTGGCACCCTGCGTGATGCGCGGTCCGCCCGGAGCTCCTCGACGTCGGCCCTCAGCCCTAGCGTTTCAAGCTCAATCACCGCTGAAAGCGAGGACGAGACCTTTGATGGGTTGGTCCTCCCCTCAGGGCCGGTCAACTGGTCAGAGAGGCTTCAGCAGCGACGGAAAAGCCGGTCCCCGCAACGAATTTCCGAGGAACCCATTGTGCCCCCCAAGAAGACCCCATCTGCCGAAGCTGATAAACCAGACTTTCTTGAAGGACTCGACATTGGCGATGGAAGTGTATTCGACTCGAGCAAACTCACTCTTCATAAAAATGTCAAAGTCAAGGAGACGAGACCCGCCAGTCCGGCCCGACCCAAGACAGCGGTGTCGCTCACATTTACAAATAAGCCCGTCAGTTCAACGCGGATACCTCGGCTGAACCACCATGAGAGAACACATTCGACATCACTCGAGCCCGTTTCTGAAAGCGGTGGCCCTATTCCCCAACGAAGCCGACGCTCGCAGTCGAGGCTAGGTCATTCGTCTCAATCATCTATCGTCAGCCTTCCAACCCCGACGACATCCTCGCCATCCCAAGGCCTGCCTCCAACACCTCGACGGAGGGAGCTCGGACTTAGAACGTCCACAAGCTCGCTTCGAACCGAGCCAACCACGACTAGTGCCCAGCTTCTGAAGCAGAAGCGATCCCTACCAGCCATTCGAGCCTTGAACTCGCCAGCTAAGCCGGCCTCTTTCCGTAATGATCGGCCACCATCGAGGTCGGAGACCAACCGGCCTTTGTCTGGGGTACGACCAAAGACGCCCGTAGAACGGCAGCGCCAGGGTACAACGGATAGCCCGGTTACCACCAGAAAGACTCAACTGCCATTCTTACCCGCTGGAGCCTCCCAATCACAGTCCCAGCATGTCACCTCGAAGAACTTGCGCGGGTTCCGACGTCATGATTCGGACAACTCCATCAGCTCCATTGACTTGCGGCCCAACTCACGAACGATTTCAAGATCAACAATGCGGTCCCCTAGTCCGAATCATCGTTACCGAGTGGCTGCAGACACGTGGGAGCGCCTGAGCAAGCCAAAGAACAAGAAGAATTTCGGCGATGGTCACGAACTGGATGGGTTTGATGATCTACCCACCTCAAAGGAGACCGAGACGAAGTATTTGAAGCAGCCCACCTCCGGGGCAAAGGCTGCCCTCCGCAACAAGCTCTACCAAAACGTACTTCCAGATCGGAATTCGGCGACGTCTCCGTCAATCCCACCATCTCCTCGGCCTTCCTATACTCCTCACTTTGCCCGTGACACTGCCGCGAGTAGGATCGCCCGGGAGACAGCTCTGGCGCAGCGGGTTCCTAGCAGCGGCCCGTTGACTCCCCTGACTACCCAACGTGTCACCCAGCTCTCTACGAGGAGCAATCTAAACCCCTCGCTTCCGCAGTCGACCGTCCGGTCAAGGAAGCATAAACGATCCCAGCAGTCAAAACCTCACCTCATCTCGAATCTGAATAGTGGAAAGGAGTCGAAGAGTAAGTCCTCTTGCAAGCACCGCTGGCCCCCTGCTGACCAAGTGATAGTGGTGAATGGGATGTATTACAACGCAGAGACGTATCGCTGGGAGGGCAACGAGAATGCGCTCCACGTCTTTGACCCTCCAGTCCAAACACCCACACAGGCACACGTATTAAACAATGCGCGCGAGAAGGAGACGTCAACTCCGCGTCCAGCGTTAATCACAAACATCAGCGCAACTAAAGGTGTCCAAGTCGTCGGCGGCATGGTGTTCGATCCGCAAAACATGTGCTGGCTCAAGCTTGACCCTGCTGGAAAACCGAGGTCTGAAGCCAGCGACCCCATGGATGGCTTCGACGCTCTCGACGAGGATGAGGACGTTTTCAAAGACATTCCTGACCTTGAAGACAACACTGCCGACGACGAAGGCATCCAGGGTCGTGTCAGTGACATTAAGGATGACTGGCTCGTGGGCGAAGAGTTTGACGTCGGCCCCGAGTTTATCAGGCGACAACGAGAAGAAGAAGAGAGGTGGCGGAAGAAGTGCGAGAAGTGGATCGGCCGAGGATCCAGAGACCGCGAGGCTTGGCGATGGACAATTCGCGAGCTTGTCTCGCAATTCGACGACTTGGCCATGTCAGAGTCCTGAACGACGCGGTGGCTTTATTTTTCGATTCCCCAACATTCCTGTTTCGATCAACAAACTTGTAATACGCACAACACCCTGCCAGATCTTTGTGGATACACATCACAGCACCTTACACCTGTAAGTAACAATCACTGGTTTGTCACGGCGGCATCATGGCTGGATATCCTGGGATGGTTGGGTTGGTTTTTGTGCGTTCATGACGTGGCAATGAGGATTCTGCCTTTGTTTTTTGTTCTCTTCTTTTGTTGCTGGGTTTTTGTGTGTTTATTGCTGCCAGCACCGAAGGTATGTTGATGATATGACCATGTATTTTATGGGCAAAGGTATGGGCTGGATTGGGTTTTCGTGTTTATAGAGAAAAAAAATGGTGGGACGCGGCAAAATCTCTCCCTGGATTGGGAAGTGGGGGGATCTAATGACGAGATGAACCTGATGACTTGATTAAATCACAGATACCTTTTCTGATTCATTCCTTTGAATTGATTTAAGGCGTTTATAGTGCACAAGGCGTTTTGGAGGCGTAGAGGGGAACCTATAGCGACGCCCATGTGTTGATGGTGACTGAGGCACAATGCTTTTCATGATGTGTGTTTTGTATTCCTCTCCCTTCTGCATCACCTATTACCTGACGCGTGGGTGAACGAAACAACAACTTTACAGTAACAGCGCAACAAAGTCAAACCCATAGAACCCCTTCTTTTTTTGATAAGCTCCCCGTACACAGCTGGTATCTATTTTTTACTCTGCTTCTTCGCCTTTTTGCTGTTACTCCTTGGATCCAAACCTCTTCGGCGCATGGCGTTCCTCCGCCCCTTCTCGATGTACTCCTTGTCCTCGTCGTCGTCCCAGCCACCAAAGTCGTCGTTCTTCTTCTCCCTGGCCTCGTCGTCGTCGTCGTCGTCGTCGTCGGTGGTGATGGGCGTCTTGTCGATGGCCTCCTGGCCGTCAGCATCGCCGGTCGAGCGGTCCCGAGGCGCCGAGGCCTTGGCGGGAGTGGGGCCGATCTTGTGGAACTTTGCGACGAAGAAGCCGTCGACGTTGTAGGTGTGAGGGTAGTAGCGGCGGGTGTGGCGCATGGAGGGGTCAAACTTCTTGCCCATGTAGCTCGTGAAGCCCTCCTTTCCAAAGGGCAGGCCGGCGTCGACGAGACGGACGTTGGGGCGGCGGGAGAGGGCGTACTGGACGACCTGCTCGTTCTCCTCGACGGTGACGGAGCAGGTCGAGTAGACGATGTAGCCGCCCGTCTTGGAAGCGTGGTTGACCGAGTCGATGGCGGCGAGGATCAGCTGCTTCTGGATGTGCGGCAGCTGCATGAAGTCGCGCTCCGTCTTGTTGGTCTTGACGCTGGGGTCCTTTGCGATGACGCCCGTGCCTGAGCAGGGGGCGTCGAGCAGGACGCGGTCGAAGCCGCCCATGGGCCGGGGGAATTCGCGGGCGTCGTAGTTTGAGACGACGACGTTGCGGGCGCCGAGGCGGTGGATGTTTCCGATGAGACCCTTTGCTCGGGCCTTGTTGGGGTCGTTGGCGACGACGACGCCCGTGTTCTTCATCATGGCGGCCATGTAGGTCGTCTTGCCGCCGGGGGCAGCGGCCATGTCCAGCACGCGCTCGTTCTCCTGGGGCTCGAGGGCCATGCAGGGCAGGAAGGACGAGGCGGCCTGGAGGATGTAGTGGCCGGCGAGGTACTCCGGGGTGGCGCCGAGGGGCACGTTGCTCTCAAAGACCTGGAGGCCGACCTTGGACCACTTGCCGACGGGCTCGAGGGTGACGCCGCGGTTGATGAGGGCCTGGGCGAGGTCGCGGCGGTGTGTGCGCAGGGTGTTTGTGCGGATGACGACGGGGCGCGCCGACTCGTTGGCCTCGAAGAAGGCAAAGGCCTCGCGCGGCGTGAAGAGGTTGAAGAGCTTCTCGGCCAGGTACTCGGAATAGCCGTAGTAGGCGCAAATGTCCTTGATCAGCTGGCTCGTGTACTCGGCTCTTGACCGGCCCTCCTCGGAGAGGTTGGCAAAGTCGTCGAGCACGCGGATGTTCTCGGTGATTCTCGTTCGCAGGAGCTGCAGGTCGGGTGCTAGCAGGGCGGTGGTCTTGGCTGCGAGCTCGTCGTCGTCCTCGTCGTCCTCTAGGATGTGAGGCTTGTCGCCGTGGATGTTGGTCTGCAGGGCTTCCTCGGCCATCTCAGCCTCTGCTTCCGCGGCGTCCTCTGCCAATTGAGCATCCAGCTTCCTCGAGAGACCCTCGATGTTGGCAGCTGTGAGCTTCTCCTCGGCATCCGACTCGTCCTCGTCCTCAGAGAACATGGCCTTTGCATGGCCCCCACCCTCTTCTTCCGAGTCGAACACGGAGGAGTCGTCCGAAACGAGGAAATCATCCTTCAATCCAGCGCCTCCCAAGTCCGAATCGCCATCCTCCAGATCCTCCAGGTCAAACTCATCACCCATCTCGTCGTCGTCGGATAGATCCTCCGGCGCCGGCGCAGGAGCCTGCTTGTTCTTCTTCGCCTTGCCAGTCGCTTTGAGCGCGGGCACCGCAGCCTTCACAGGCTTGACCTCCTTCGACTTCCTGGACGTAGCCTTGTTCTTCGCAGCAGAGACGCCATTGCTCTTGGGCTCGACAGCCTTGCTCGTTTTCCGCTTCTTCTTCTCGGGCGCCTCGACGACGGGATCGACAGGTAGACCGGCCTTGCGCTTGAGCTTTGCAAAATGCTCTTCTGAAAGGGGTTGGGGAGGCCCCTGCTTTTTCATGCGACGTCCGACACCCATATTGAAAGAATGTGTGGAATGCCGCGTCGTGGGAATTGCTAGGGAAAATATCGAACAAGACGCAGAGCCCGTCGTCTTGTCTTTTGGTTGCTTCCTAGACAGGCCCCGCCGAAACTTTTTTTTCTTTCTCAGCGATAGCAAGGGTCCGATAAGCTCGGCAGAACTCCGTATCGACACGTGATCACCCACTGTCAACCAACCCCTCTTAATAGTCACTCCCTGTTTGTTCGGTCA
>JAVIXY010000038.1:256189-281673 GCA_033030565.1 Fusarium nematophilum | reverse complement strand
AGAGGTTATATAATATTAATATAATTACTTTAGTGGCCCTATTATCCGATAATACTAATATATGCATTCATTTTGTGATGGTTGCTTCCCAGACATGGGAGAGCTGATGGAGTACCAGCTACCTTACGTAACCGCCCTCCTACATGCAACGCCCCGTTTTGTGCACACCTCGGTGAAAGGCGTGGTAGAGCCACCCAGAAACTTTGCGACAGTGGATTTTCAATGTTCTAGAGAACCAGCAACCAAACGATTCCCCAATTCGCTTGGTGCACATTCTGCATTGCTATCGGCAGCTAGGGAGCTGATTGGTAGACTTTATCATCATGTTTGCCAAACCGAGGCCCAAGAAGAGCATCCTGCCGCCCCCGTCGAAGAAGCGAAAAACGGCATCCGCTGTTGAAGAAATCAATTTCGACAATGATGCGCGCCAGGAGTACCTGACGGGCTTTCATAAGCGAAAGCAGCAACGCATCAAGAATGCGCAGGAAGAGGCTGCCAAGAAGGCTCGCCAAGAGAAGATTGAAATGCGAAAGCAGGTATGTCTTTGTCAACAGGCTACAACAGCTCCTCGCCAGCACGCTGAGCAGACACTTACACAATGACGGTGTAGATCCGAGAAGAGCGTCGCCGCGAAGTCGAGGAGCATGTGCAGACTGTGAATAGGCTGCTGCAAGAGTCGGAGGTCGCGGGAGCAGTCGAGCAAGAATCGGATGAGGAGGCGTCCGACGAATGGGATGGCTTCCCAGATCAACCAAACCTCGACATCGTCGACCACGAGGAAGAGTACATTGACGAGGATCGGTACACGACGGTGACCGTCGAGTCTGTTTCAGTATCAAGAGATGGCCTACATAAACCCAAGGTTGACGAAAGCGAGGACGAGGACGATAAGAAGAAGGACGAGGCCGAGGACACCAAAGACGCCAAGGCCGACAAATCACGACAAGAGAAGCCCAAGAAGAAAAAGAAGCAATTCCGCTACGAGTCTAAATTCGATAGGCAGCTGACGGAGAGGAAGCAGAGGGCCAAGAAGGCCAGGAGGACATGAGTGGGCCGCCCATAGGAACAAAGGAGGATGCAACAACAGGTGGACCATGCGAACAAGCATTTACAAAAGATACCCTTGAGAAAAGCCAGCTTCAATCAGCTAGTAGAAACGTAACATGCGGCAACTGCTCCATTCGCTCATCTGGCAACAAGTTGAAATCCCTGCACCCGAAGCAACCACCGGACGAGTCGGCCACGGCCACCATCGCCTGGGAATATGCTCACAAAACATTCCGCATCCGGCACCAGTGCTGTATTGGTCGGCAGTCGCTCAGATGTTGCCGATCTCGTTCTGGAGGTCCTCCAGCTCCTTCTGCAGAGTGGTGTGCTTCTTGGCCATCTCCTCGTACTTGGTCTCCCACTGGTCGCGCTCGTTCTCGAGGGCCTGCACCTTGCGCTCAAAGTGTCCGGCCTTAACGTCGGTCTGTCGGAGCCTAGGGTGTTGTTTTGTTAGCTCATGGATCACCCACCCTATATCAAAATCGGCCGTAGCCGAAATGGCGGTGGGAAGGAAAGAGCTCGATAAGGGGTTGACGTACTTCTCGTTAGCCTCGCGGAGCGTCTTGTCGGCATCCTCAGCCTCCTCCTCGAGCAGCTGCAGCCTTCGCTGGAGAGTCTCGTTCTGGGTGCCGTGCTGCTGGCCCTCGTCGGCGGCCTTCTTGAAGTCCTTGACGGCGTTCTCAAGCTTCTCGACCTCACCCTCCAGGAGGTTGTTCTTGTGCTGCAGAGAGGTGATCTCCTGCTCCTTCGACAAGTTCTCCTGCTCGAGCGCCTTAACCTTGGTCTTGAGTTCTTCGACCTGAGAGGTAGCCTCGTCGGCCTCCAGGCGGAGCTGGTTCATTTTCTGTCCACCATCGCCATATTAGCATGGGTCGACGAACTGTTACCCCTCCACGGGGGGCCTGGAGAATGGCGGGGTAGCAAGTAGCTTTCCAGTGACTAACCTCCTTGATGCGGTCCATTTTGATGAGCAACGGTAGGTTCGGTGTGTTGGACAAGAAAACTGAAGCAGCTTTGGCGATGAGCTCAAAAGGTGCGTTGTTCGGATGTAAGATGAAGTGGTCAAGATTTAAGAAAGGGGAGAAGTGATGCCCCTCCACAACTGCCCCGGTGGAGGCCGCTATACGTACCTTGTCGGGAACAGCCTCATTGGCTTGTGGCGGTCATTGCACTGTGGCGCTCACATGCCGGCGCCTTCCATTTTTTGGGGTGCGACAATGGCCGTTGCCCGGTCAGCCAGCACACGCCATCAAAACACCCCGGCAATGATTCCAGGGAGCTCCGGATAAGGGGCCTTGTACTCTACCCAACCAAATTACCTCTTTGATTATTCTCGGTGACGAGATTATCATTGGATTGATTCATCAAAAAAGACGCATCACGGAATATTTGGCTCCCCAATTATCGCCATCATGTTGGCGGCGCATCGCGATCAGGAGAACCTGGTTCATAGCCAGCAGATTCCCACGAAGCAACAGGCAAAGACCTCTGGTGCGCGGTATCCCAAGACGCCATCTCGATACCCTCAGCATGACGAGAACGCGCCGACCGCCTTTGCTGGCAAGACCGGACTTGGAGGCGCAAAGCCGTTTCTCGGCAATGACAAGACTGTGACCAAGGGCATTGGAACGCGACAGGCCTTGGTTACGCCTATGGGTATGAATGGCCCAAATCAAGCAGAGCTCAATTGACTGACTGGATTCGCATCAACAGAGACCCGAAGCCGAGCTCCTCTAGGGAACAAAACTACCAACGCCAAAGCCAGGACCGGGCAAGTTGGTGGTGTCAAGGACATTGTCAAGGAGATCGAGAAGACGCAGCTCAAGCCGACCGCGCAGAAGCCCAAGCAGCGGCCGATCGACTTGGCACCACTCGAGTTCAGACTCAAAGAAGAGTATAAGGCGGTTGAGCAGGAGGAAGAAGAGCCCGAATACGCTCCGCCAAAGCCAAAGGACCTCCCTTATGAATCCGATGTCTTCCCCAAGGACCTCCTGACTCTGGAGGGCCTCAAGAAAGAGAACTTGCTCAAGGGTTACTATCAACACTTCTACGATCCTCTCGACGACGAGGGTGTCTCACGAACGGACCGAGAATTCAAGGAGAGCATAAACAGAGTCGCGGCCAAGGCCGAAGAGAGGAACAAGCAGGAGACAGACGCTCTGACCTGGAACGCCGACGATCTTTCAGACACTGAGGAGCAAGCAAAACCAACGGCAACCAAAGACGCCGCCGCTGGAGCTCCAGCCAGGAAAGTCGGGCGCCTTCGATCAAAGCAGCCCCCCACTATTGCATCCAGACGCGCTGCGTCCGCATTGTCCATCCACTCAGACACCAGCAACAGCACCAAGGCTCCGACTGTTGCTCGCACGACAAAGACCAGAAAGCCTCTGAGCTCATTGATTCAGGGCAAAAAGACTGCTGCCCGAGGGATCGCCCCTACCAAGGTATCGCTTGCAGAGAGTGCGACTGGAGAAGCCGCGTCGCGAACCACGATCGGCTACAGCCGCGGCAGATCTGCCTCGTCAATGATCCAAGCCCAAACTCGCGGGACCGTCGCAACTGTCCGCTCTCAGCCCTCGGTCAAGCCTGCAGAATCACTTGATTCCCTCCGGTCCGACATGACAATTACGCCGGCTCGCCTCCGCCAGGCGGCATTGAAGAAACAGGAAAGCCATCCTCGCCCCCAGTTCATGTCCATCTTCGATGAGGATGGCGAGGATGACGACCTTCCTCCGCTGACCCGGCCTCTCGAGCTGTCTGACGATGAGGAGGAATTCGAGCTGAAGCTGAATATCTGAGGATGAACCTCCAACTGTATGATTAAAAGACACCTGGCGTTTGGGGGAGAGGGTCTCATCGCGTTCAAGGCTTGATTGATGGGAGGGAGTTTGGATTTCTTGGTGGCGTAGTAGCCTTAACGTCCACAACACTTTAGAGACTCTAAGTCAGAGCCTTTTCTTTGGTTCCTGGACAGCTGCACCCGGCGAGTGTCGGTGATTAATGACTTGCATGACAACGACGTATTGGTTGATATTGTGCTGTAAAAATAGAATTTTGTCCCACGCCGTATTGCGAAAGGCCAACAAAGAGTGACCGCTGCTTGAAGCCGTGTAAGCAGCCTACCTAGAATAAAGTGCAGGGAGCACTTGAAAAGCTTCAACGAAACCTTTGTCGAGAGAAGGTAAACCTAGGACGGGTGGACTATATTTATTTTTGTCCAGGGCGTCGGTATGCCAAGTGTCTTGCAACTCCTGAGTGGGTTGCGGAATGGCTGGAGCGTGTCTTTGTTTTGCATGATGGATGTCATCTAACGCTGACCAACCAGGTTCCCTGTAAAATGAAAAAGGCATCTATACAAAGAAATCGACAAGCGACCAGTTTGACGTTTTGTCTACTACTGTTCGCTGGAGCGTTTGCGAACATCACATGGATGGTTTGCAGGCAAAGGGGGGGGGACAAACCTTGGTGCCGCCATCCGAGGTGGACGCCACGACTCCAAGTCGCGGTAGTAGTGGGTTAGGACGACGGGAGGAACGCGTTAATGAGTGCCAGCAAATACCCTGCCAACCGTGTATTTTTGTCGTGCACGGCCGCCAATCAAGGGAGAAAACAAGCTCACAAGCCACCCTGCACGAACCCACAGTGTGGCTGGGGTCACCCTCATTACCCGCCTTGCGTTGCCCAGATTGCCAGCCAGCCTGTGTGTGTATCCCTGAACCCAAAAGTCAAGGCCTGGTCAATCGTCGACTTCCTTGGTCGTCAGCCATTTTTTCCTCTCGCACCAATTCCCCCCTCGCCTTGCTCCGCGGCCTGGAGATTGCTTTCGGTCATCGCAATCGAATCCTTTGCGCGCGCAGCCCTTTTTTGAGACAGAGCCGCTCTCCAGGCCATAGCGACCTATTTTTTCCCTCCCTTCTCCTTACCGCCCGCAGAGCCGGTGCATGACGCTGCTCCGCCGCTTGTCTCTCTCTACCTCATTCTGCCACCATTGACCTCCAACGTCGCTCGGTCGCGTGAAGCCAACTCCCGCGCCCCCCAATTCTCCCACCCTCTCGCTTCCACAACCAGCACAGCCCGCTTAGATCTGCCTCGAGGACCTTCGGACTCCGTTTCTTCACGACGTGTACCGGAAGCTCCAAGGCAAGGATATCATGGTTGGAGCACGGGAAAAGAGATAGGAAGAGCGCATCGTCACGATGACTCGCCCGCCAGGCGCGAGCTTCGCGCAGTTCTTCCCCACCGCTCCAAAGGTAAAAGCCCAGGCTCAGAGTCGCGCAGACCGCGAGCGAGATCGCGACCGTCCCAAGACCACGTCGACATCGGCGCCCATCAACGGCGCCTCCGATTCCATATCAGGATCCGCCTCGTTAGATGCCGACGCGGATGCTTCAGCCCGGTCCATGTCCGGCCAAAACGGCCATCCCCCTGTGTCGGATGCCCTTCCCGCCCACCTTGACGACAACGAATCTCCTCTCGCAGATATTCCCAGCACCGTCGACTCGGCCAGCTCCTATAGCAGCGCGGCCTCGTCCATCTTCAGCACTTCCGCCCGGCACGGTGCCGTGGCGACTGCAACCTCCTCCCGCCTACCCACCTCGAGCCTTACTCCCATCGCTTCCAAAGACTCGCCCTCCAGCTCGTTGGCTTCGGCCCCCACCAAGTCAGACATGTCTGCATCCCTGACCGCCGATCGGGCCGCGAGACTATCCTCCCATAATTCCCCGGCCGTTGGTCCCAATGGCTCGATATCAGACAGACTCCCCGCCATTGAGCGCGTTCGAGCTCGAGATCCCATGCCGTCCACCAAGGGCCTCAAGTGCACCTATGATCCGCTCCTCGATCGAGTACATAATAAGAGCGTTAGCAGGAACGCCAAGCCGACCTACAAAGAGTTCGGTCGGGTACGTACAATTATATCTTCTCTCCTTAGAGGGGGGGCGTCATCTGTGGTGAAGAGACTCATGGCTAATGAAACTGGTTAGGACGATGACGCCCCCCCTACAGACCCTCGGCTGTCAAGGCCGGGAGGTCGCCTTGGTTATATCAATACCGATTATTATCTCCCCAGAGCGCGACTGCTCCAAGCCCCAGAGAACATCAAGCCTTATCCTTACGATCCCAAGACCTCCGTTGGCCCCGGCCCACCAACCCAAGTCGTGGTGACGAGATACAACCCGCTGGTTCCCTTTAGCAAAGTCACGGCCATCTTTGCGACCTTTGGCGAGATCGCCGAGAGCAGCAATAAGATGCACCCAGAGACTGGCAGCTACCTTGGATTCGCAACAATCCGATATCGTGACTCAAAGCGACCCGACCGACCCCATGTCTCCGCCATGGATGCTGCTCGCCGAGCGGTACGGACTCGAGGCATCAAGGTCGATGCTGACGTCGTCCTTGTTCAATATGACCCGGAAGGCCGCAGGAGCCGACGGATGCTCGAGGAACACCTCAGGAGGGACAAGGAAAAGCTGGAGAAGAGAGAGCAAGAGAGGCTTGCCCAAGCAGCCAAAGCGCCACCCACGGGCCCAAAATCTGTACCAGTACCAGTACCAGTACCAGTATTCACAAGGCCTCCGCCGACAGCTCCCAAAATGCCATTCGCCCAGCGACAACCCGGTACCCCTAGCACACCTCAGCCGACAACAACAACTCCATTGCAGCCCAAGGGTCATGCGGCGGTCGAGGTCAAGAATCTTGCTCCGACACTCACAGACAACCCATACGTATACGTACCAGGCGATAGTGTCCCCGTTTTGACAAGTATTGTGCCGCACATGAAGAAGCGGTTGAAGAATTACGGATTCGAAGACATTCGCCTCGATAAGTCTGGTTACTACATTGTGTTTCGTAACTCGTTCACAGGCAAGTCGGAAGCTGAACGATGTTTTCGTGCTGTTAATCACACCGAATTCTTCAACTACGACATGGCCATGCAGCTCTGCCTGCCCCGTCCCCGTCGATCCGACGAATCCTCCGACGATCACCGCCGACGGAGCCCAAGTCCGGAACGGAAACCTCGCAGCGAGGCACGACAGCGCGATGAGAGGGACAGGCGTCGACGAGAGGAAGAGGCGGATCTGGAAGAAGAGAAGAGGCAGAGGGCTAAGAACTTTGACCCAGTAATCCAGGCTGTGGAGGTTGTCCGTCGCGAGATGACTGAGCATCTCATCAGACACATCCGCACCAAGGTTGCCGCGCCTTCTCTCTCGGATTTCTTGGATCCTGCCAAGCACGTCGCCAAGCGACGGAAGTTGAACATTGAACATCCCGACGATATCGAAGAGGTACCGAGCATCGAGGACGGCAATGATAGCTCACGGGTGGGGACTCCCAACTCACGCGCGGACCCCATCGAGCGAAGAACCGGCCGGTTGGAACCCAAGGCACTACCGAGAATCCGCAAGACCAAGGTCAAGGGACAGGCTCAGCGCAGTGCGTTTGTCGATCCCTTCGCACGCCAACGGCCTCCGGCTGCTCGAAACGCTTTCCGGTCTCTACATCACCGCCTCAGGAGCCTGGACAGCGATGTCGAGTCCGATGATGATACCGACACACGTGCGTTGATGGCGCGGGAGACCGAGGAGCCCGAGTCCCGACCTCGCAGCCGCATGAGCACCGACGACGAAGCCTCCAAGGATGATTTTGCGTCATGGGGCCCAGGCGAAGACGACTCTATGACCGAAGCCAGCTTCGCCATAGCAGATCCCCTAATATCCAGGAAACGGAAGTTGGATGCCTCCGTGGAGAGTGCTTTCAAACGTCAAAAGAAGACAGACGAAGAGCTTTTCGGCGTCAAGCTTGGGCAATTTGGGTCAGACTTTGTCACTCGGGAGGATTCTGTGGATATTATCCCAGAGCCAGAAACTGGTGATGACCTCGAGAGCAGGGTCTCACGCTCCGAGACCCCGGTGTCCATCGTGGGCAAGACCTTGAAAAAGAAGCCTGCCAAGACAAAGAAGAAGACGAAGAAGGCAGTCTTCGAGGAGCGTGAGGCTCTAAAACGTCAGAATGAAACAGATTCGCAGCGTGGCGATGAAGAGGAAGGGGGTATTGAAGAGCCCAAGGTCGACAAAAAGGTTGAGAAGAAGCTACCTGTGGAGGAGCCCATTCCCGAACCAGTTGCGGACAAGTATGACGAGAAGCTCTTGTCCACAGAACCCCTCACGCCCGCCATGGTTCTCCCTGAAATCATCCGACCAGACTTGCCGCTCTTCCAAGGGTTGGCCATCGGTGTCAACGACAAACCCGATCTAACAAGGCTTGCCAAGAGATTCAATGTGAAAGATATAGGTGACCCGGAGCTGTGGCTGTGGAAGCGCAACCGCATCAGGGAGCTCAACTCGGCAAAGGGTACGCTCGACGCTCCTGTCACGATCGAGGGCTACTATGTGCCCAACCCTACGGGCTGCGCGCGCACTGAAGGCGTCAAGAAGATCCTCAACTCTGAAAAGTCAAAGTACCTCCCTCACCATATCAAGGTGCAGAAGGCAAGACAGGAGCGTGAGGCTCGTTTCAAGAAGTCGGGCAAGGACGCCGCGGCGGCAGCCGCAGAGGCCGCTAAGCTCGCCGCTGAGAAGCTCATCGCCAAGGGCAACTCGCGTGCCAACAGAGCCACCAACCGCCGCTACGTCGCGGATCTCAACGACCAGAAGAAGACGCTGGGCCAGGATTCGGACGTGTTCAAGTTCAACCAGCTTAAGAAGCGCAAGAAGCCCGTCAAGTTTGCTCGCTCGGCCATCCACAACTGGGGCCTGTACGCCATGGAGAACATCGCCAAGGACGACATGATTATCGAGTATGTCGGCGAGGAGGTGCGCCAGCAGATTGCCGAGATTCGCGAGAACCGCTACCTGAAGAGCGGCATAGGCAGCAGCTACCTGTTCCGCATCGACGACAACACCGTCGTGGACGCCACCAAGAAGGGCGGCATTGCCCGCTTCATCAACCACAGCTGCATGCCCAACTGCACCGCAAAGATTATCAAGGTCGAGGGAAGCAAACGCATCGTCATCTACGCGTTGCGTGACATTGCCATGAGTACGTCCCCCAACCCCCTTTTCCCTAAATGCCTGTCGTTCAAGGTTGCTAACAAACGTTGTACAGACGAAGAGTTGACATACGACTACAAGTTCGAGCGTGAAATTGGCAGTCTCGACCGCATTCCTTGTCTCTGCGGCACGGCGGCATGCAAGGGCTTCCTCAACTGATGTCATAATATATTCCTCGTTTTTTTTTTCCCCCGTCACTTTTTTTTTCTCCCCTTCTTCCTCATACTCCCCTCTCCGCAGCATCCTCGACGCCACCGCGGATATTTTGCCCCTTTTTCCTGCGGTTCGGCCCGTCAGAAGGGCGAGAGGGGTCTGAGACCAGACGCAAAACAAAAAGCAGCGAGTTGGCACGGGTGTCATTCATGACGGCGTTGGGAAGGGGCACAAGCAAGGGGTTGGGAGGCTTGCACGTGTGGTGTTCAAGAGTCCTTTTTGGTCAACCCACAAAAAGAGGATCAGGGGGGGGGTCGGAAAAGAGGGGAGGATATCTCTGCAAGCTTGCTCTCGCGGCTTGATTTTCTTCTAAACAAACCACAGCCAGGAAAAAAAAGGGGGCGAAAGGAAGGGTGGGCTGGGGGCACTCTGTTTTACTAGGTTATACGGGGAGGCATCTAAACATCCAGGGTGGCTTCGACGGGGCGTTCAACCGGCCATTGAGATGCGTTTCTATTTCTTTCTCTTTTATTAATCGGCTGGAACGATGTTTCCTGGCTGTCGCCCTCCTGTATATACCAATAGCTCACCACCAGATAGACATGGAGTTTACGGTAACTCAACATGAATGATCATGGAGCCAAGTCCAAGGCTTTCAGATAGCCAAACTGTTGTGGATTTGAAACACTTGACATTATCTCGCTATGCAATGGTGAGGTGGAGTGTAGGTGCTGGGCTCCCTAGCTTGCCCCTCGATATGTCCAAAGCTTGGATGTCCCTCTCTTTGCTTTGGCTCGCGCCTATTTCAGACGGTAGATTCCTCCGATATCTGAATGCCAGATGCTTGGGTGCCAGTTGAGCCTCGTCCTCCATCCTGAGTCGGCAATTCTTGTCGATCGCGGTCGGTCTTCTCGTTGTTCTCCTGCCGGTCTCTCATATGTTGATCAGTCCTGTTCGCTCTTCACCCTCACTCGACGGTCTCCAACGTCTGGAGGAGCCCTCGGCCCTAGCATCCAGTCCTGCATCGCCAGCCACTCGCTCCAGTTTGATTCGGCGCCCTGGATCTCTTCTTCGGTGACATTCTGCAGGGGTCTCAAGAATGGAACCGTTTGACCGTCGGCCATATCGTATTGGGATTTGACCTTGAGCCAGTTGTCACTCTTTGCGGCAAATAAGTAGTTCCTGCGTTCGCTCTCGTGAATGGGCCCGATGCCTTGATGCCAGTCATCGCCGAAGAAGCCATGGAGAACGGCGGGGGAATCGAAGCCGGTCACCACGAGGCGGCGAATGTAGGGGATCAAAGTGACTGACGGAGCCGTCGTGACACCGAGAGGCAGGGCGCCAGGGGCGCCTGCTCGGCTTGAGGATGGTGAGGGGCCCGGGGCTGGTCCGGGACCGGAGCGAGTTGGGGTCACGGGAGGCGAGATCCCTCTCTGAAAGGGCAAGAGAACGTTGACACAGGCTGCAACAGTCTGGACGGGGGCGCTGTATTGGGCATGCTCGACAAAGTAACGAAGACAGGACTGGAACTTGGGGTGCCAGTCGAAGATGTCGAACTGGGACTCCTGAAAGGGCTGTGGCGATGTGTTAGTCCAGGGCTGACTTTGAGTTCAGGGCTAGGTTTTGGGACTGATGAGGGAGCCAAGAAACGCTCAAAGACCCAGCAAGCGGGGCTCGGGGCAGATTACTCACGCTTTGGAATTGCATGGCCATG
Organism: Fusarium nematophilum; assembly: GCA_033030565.1. Taxonomy (NCBI): domain Eukaryota; kingdom Fungi; phylum Ascomycota; class Sordariomycetes; order Hypocreales; family Nectriaceae; genus Fusarium; species Fusarium nematophilum. The sequence goes on along the minus strand of JAVIXY010000038.1, from coordinate 270,711 downwards.
ATGGTGGACGGTGGTGGGTTTAGAAGTTGGCTCAGGTATCCGTCAGGCTTGAAGGAAGTGGTTTCCGTTGCCTCGAATCAGGAACAATGATAGATAAGGTATTGTAGAACGAGAGGGTGGGCGTCTCTCATGGCAAGAGCGCTCCGGGCCAACACAAGTCCGCAGTGGCTCGGCGTGTTCCCAACCCAAGAGCCACAAGGCCGACGGCGAGGAGCTGAAGAGCGGATATTTGAGACCCCGTCAAGATAGGGCACGGTCAGGACGGGATCAGCAGGGAGCAGGCGTTGCAGCCCAGGCTCTAAGGCACCTCAGCGACTACAGCGCCAGCGGCGAAAACGACGGGCTCAGCGAGGGCGACGGTGATGGGGCACGCAGCTGAGAGCGACTGGGAGCGCCTAGCCAGTGATTGGTCGGAGTGAGCGGCCGGGCTAATGTTGTGTGGATTGTAGATGGATCCCAGTGTAAGTCAATTCGTAAGAGTTATGTAGAGCAACGACCAAGGTGCGGAATGGCGAGTGTAGTTGGTCGTCAGAAGCGAAGCCAATCCAAGGAACAGGACGTATCTCGACGACTCAGGAGACCCCTGCCTAGATCTGTCTGCAATAATGGAGTATGTAAGGAAGGCGGACAGGGTTAGGCTGGTATAGAGAATGCTGGAGTGAGACTAGCCGGACACAACAATGTTCGTATGAAAGAGCAGAATAGACGCGGGAGACGGAGTTTGAAGGCCCGGAGTCGGTGATTCGGTGATGTCTACTTGAAGATGGATAGAATATTTTGGGGGAGGGGGATTTATGTGTTGACGGGTCAAAGAAACGAGTTATGTAAGATGGTCGAGCGAGATGGAGAGAAGGATGGGAGATAGTCCAAACCTACTAGGCAGGTGAGACGTAGTGAACAAACGTGGCTGCCTTTGTCGCCTTTGTCAACGATAGCTGTTGCAAGGCAAGTACCTCGGGTAGAGAATTTAATAGGGTGGATTGGCCAGGTATTATAGCTTTGAGGTTGAGGTGTAGGCTTGACGGAAGGAAGGAGCCCAGCTCTCGGGTTGAAGTTGTGTAGCTCCTGGCGCTTTCTTTTCTCCCTCGGGCACTCCTTCTCCCGAGCCTGCCACTGCCAAACTCCTCACCTACCTACCTAGGTACCTAACCTGGCACCTACGTAAATGCCTGCCTCTCGCTTCGAGCCTGCCCTCGCCTGCTGCTATTGGACACCTCTTTCCGTCTTCCTTCTCCCTTTCCCCATTATGCCCACCTGGGGCCGTCTGCCGAATCACGGGGTCTTGGGAGAAAGTGACAAGTGATAGGCAAACGCTCTAGTTTTGCCGGCCGCCGATGCTTGGTCCATTCTTCTTCAACTCTCATCACCCTTGATCCATCACCACCACCAAGTGCCGGCTAAACCCGCCGATTCGATACCCTTCCCCTGGGGCAGACCCACGCCCGCGCCGGCGCGCACGCCTATTACGGTGGTACCGTCCACCCACGCCCTCCCCGTCCCTCCCGGGTCGTCATCCACACCCACCACATACGCACGCAGCATGTGCTGCCAAATTCTGCACTCGCTCACCGTCAAGAGGCTTAAAGACCCTTGGGGCTGCACGAGCTCACAATTAGAATCCGCCGCGGCAGCCCTGGATCCCCGGCACCCCTAGCAAAGTCCGGGTCGCCACACTCTTGCCGTGGATGCGGACGCAGACGCAGACGCAGCACTGCATGGGTAAGGCAATCCAGCACCTGGTCTCGGCTGCCGCCCTGTTCATCAATGTTTCTGGGGCCTCTCATCCGGTCGATCGCCTCCCGTGCGCGGGAGAGCTACATTACTGTACTGTACGCCTACACGTACATCCCTGGCAAATCTGCGTCCACGCGCGTACGGAACTGCGTGTCATCACTGCCGAGGCTTCTATCCCTGTTAAGCCAGACGGCGTTCCCGTGTCCTGGAGTAGCGACCAAGAACTGCGGATACAGTCTGCCCAGATCCTCGACCCTCGATGTTGGTGACAGACAGCATTACCCTGGGAACAGAATACGCGAGATACGTATCATCACTCACTGTTGTGCATGCATGTCTGCGGTGCTGTACCACGGTCTTGGGTCCTCCCTCCGATCGCCTTCAGTCCGCTGCTGCTAACTGCGAGATCGACGTCAGCGCTCTGGACGGTCAGCGCCCAACAAAGACCATACCAGGCTGAACAGCGTCCAACAGAAACCAGCCGGGCTCAAGGCCTTCAACAGGGACACGGAAATCAGGCTTGCCACCAGCTGGGTCGCCTTTTACTAGGGCCAGAGTCGGCGCAACAGGGGTCCGAGGACTTCCAGGGGCCCTGGTTGGCCAGTCTTCAGATCTAAATGCCCGTTCGAGATAAACGAGGCTTTGTGGCCCTCCAGCGACCCATAACCATATAATTAACGAGCCTATTCTCAAGGGCAAGGTACCGCAAAAATGCCCCCAATTTGCCTCAGCAGCATCCGCACCCAGTGTCAGTTGACTCAAGCAAACCAACGTCAAACCGCCAACGCTTCCTTGGCCGGCGGTTACCGCGACTCAGCGCGACTTGCGCCTAGTTCTTCGATAAGGTGTTGTCCCCGGGAGGCCGAGAGAGCTGATCTTGAGCTACCCCTATTTCTTCCCAAGATACGCTTCGACTCTCAGGACAATGGCGATGCACGACCGCCGAAGGGCAGCCATCTGACTAGAGCAGCAGGGGTACGCATGTTCAGCAGAGAGAGAGAAAAAGCAAAGGGAAATGCAAAGGCATGACCATGTCACCCTTGTTTCCTCCCGATGGACCCAGTCGATTGGAAATGTTCTTCTCCAGCAACCTTCAGAGTGCATGCTTGAGAATTTTCTTCTCGGATACGACTGGCGAGCCGAACGAACTGTTGGCCAACACGAACGATGACCGAGCATCCAGCTTAATAATTCTCAGGTTGTCAAGGATGATAACGACGCACCGCACGGGTCTCATTCCCCATCAAGCTCATCCGCGACGATGACGACGTATCCCGTGTGGGGCCGAGTTCAGCTCTTTTTACAACGCGCGACTTTTACAACTCGCTCCTTTGCCGCCCTTGGTATCTATCGACAGTCTTTTGTTGACTTTTCTCGTTAATGGCTCTCGAGAAAAATGAATATGTTCCAGGACAGTTCATTCTTTCCACCTCACTAATGACTTAATTGGGCTCTCGAGCCCAAGAAGTCAGACAAGACCATCCATTGACACGGTGAAATGGGGGACTCTGGGCCTTCGGGCTGGAAAAAAACAAAGAAATTAATTTTTGCACTTGATGGCAACCCGGACCCCTGGTGGCTTTCTCGCCACCACTCGTCGGCCCACCTAAATCGTGAAAGTGGACTCCGGGGCCTTTCTTGAGCTCCAACTCAAGCATCAGACGCCTCGGGTAGGGCTATGCCGCCTGGGGGTCCGATTCTACTTATTGCCTGTCTCTGTTGTTCGGCTCTCGGTAGTCGGATCTCCATCTTGATGCGAAAACTCTTTGGAGAGTGATCGAGTTCTGCGTTCTGTCTGTGATGTATCCGTACGGACATCGACTTGGACAGACCAGGCGGCCCCTCAGCGTTGCTGATTGGTGGTGAACCCCTGGGCGATTTCCAGGGTCGATGACGCCCCTCCGCCCAGGAAGTCCGGTCAAGTGTTAAGATGGGATCTACGACTAGCTCCGCAGGTGTGGCGGCGTGGTTACCATCCCTTCGGACTCCATCAAAGTCCCCGTCGAACATGGCCAAGCAACCAGATGAACACACCAGCAGGCCATCCGTGCCCACACTCAGCCAATGTTCCCCTGTCTTGATAATCTCATCCACAGGTGACACACTTTTTTCAGCTACGTCTGGCACCGCCAGATCTCGGTTCAAAAAGCAACGACCTTGCCATGTCCCCACGGCCCCCCGAGACAGGCAGATCAAGTTATGTATCGACCACTGAGCCGGACCCCTTGGGACGCGCAAGGAAGAAATGCAATCCATCCACCCACGCAACCCTCCTAAATGCCAGCGCTACGGGCGCCACCAAAAAGTGTGGTTGAGTGTGCCGCAGCCTGCAGAAGGTGGCCAGCCATGACCGACGTTCAATACATCACTCCATACATTCAGGACCTCGGCCATGGATTCCGATCTGTGGGTGTGAGCCGTGAGGCTCCGGATTCGTCTATGCCACCAGCTGAAAGCTGCAGGGTGGTAAGGAACAAAATGTCTCTGGGCATGAGAGATGCGGGTGGTTTTCAGCGAATCAAGCCTGAGGATTCCCAGATCTGTGTGGCAAATCGGATGCGACATGTCAACTTAGCTGAAAGAAGGTTTGACATGCTCCCTTCTCTTTTTTTTTCTTGTCTCTCGCAGGGAGAAGAACTCTGGTTTGATGGTTGGTCCAGCAATGAAGAGTTACGAAGGCTGGTCAACCATGAATCTGCTTGGCCACTTGAGAACCACAGCAGTCGTCAGTTGAGGACAACAGGAACGTGGCAACCAGTTTCAGTGTCACGTCATGATGCGACAGTCTCATGGAAAGAATGCATTGCTGTCTCCTCGGAGTGACGTCGAGGATAAGCCATTTCGTTCCGAATTTATTCGGTCGTCTGATGAAAAGTGCAAATGCTGAAGAGGGTAGGAGGGCTACCCGACGAGCTTGAAATCCGGCAGAAGCTTGCTGATTTCTTGGTGCGTCGGCGAGACGCTGCTGCGATGATGCCGAATAGCTATCAACCCGACGATCTCACTCACAAAGCATGGGATTTAGATGAACCCGGCATCATTTTTCTGCCCAGGCGTCCAAGCATTGGAGAGGAAAGAGACAAGATGAGGCGGATATGGGACACGACAGGCAAGCCACCGACCGCAGCATCACCAGTTTCAAGGGTCTTGGGACAGACATGGGGGCTCGAGGTGGACCAAAAATGGCCCCCAACACTCTGGGGATGCATGATCACGACGACGGTCTGCGATGTGCTGGATCGGGAACACGCTGGATCTCTTGTGTTACCCCAGGTGGGCAGCATAGTCAAAAGGAACCCGACGGTTACACAAGCGATCTTGTCAACGCTAATTCGAAGCCTCAAACCCCCAGGGGTCACAACAGATCTCGGCTGTGTAAGGCTGGCCGCAGGGCGGAAGAAGGGGGCCAGGAGCTGTCACCAGCCTCGAGGATTGAAACCAATGGGCCTGTTTCGATGCTCATCCAGGACGCCACGAGCGATCATCTCTCAAACTGGCAAAACGTGACCGCATCTTGGCTTCCGATGTAGAGACGCCACAGCTTGTGTGACACGAATTTGTTTGTGACCATCTGCCTTGTCCAGATGCTCTCCCCCCCTCGGGTCGGTAGCGATATCGGGGCCGAAATATTACGGACCCTGATAATGACGTGTCAGATGGGAAGGAGAAACATGAAATCTTTTGACGGACGGGCCATGGGGTTTTAGCGCGTGTACATTTGTGTATTCAGCCAAGGAGGCTTCGAGATCATAGTCTCCCTTCCGGCTTAGAATTCCAGGGCCTCGTTTCCAGGTACCCTGCAGCTTTCGTCGATTTCCCAGCGGGGGAAGCTCCATCTTTGACGATGCCATGCAAGGGGATATGCCCCTCGAGCGTCTTTGGCATTCGTGGGCTCTGGAAGCCTGGCCTTTCCCTCTCTGCCTCTCACCCTCTGTAGGGTGTTTGCCAGTTTTACATTGCAGAGATGTTGAAAGAGAGGCCTGCACCAGTGGAGGCCATGACGCTGGCGTCCAAGATTCCAGGGTAGATGCTGGCATATGTTGGAATCGGAGGGTTTCTTTTCTCTCTACGGGTGGGGGGGTTTGCAGTCACTCGACAAGAAGAGAGACGAAAGCTTCAGTGGTAAGTTTGCGTGCATGGTCTTTAGTACTCGATACTCATTCATGACTCGAGTGCCTTTCCTATCAGCTCCATGGCCCGCTCGCTATGGTTCATGGCGAGTGCCAGCTCCCTTCCCCTTTCGCCCATCTTTGCCCATGTCTTGCGGAGGATGCCCACCGTCTTGTCCTCGTCAAGATCCGACTTGCTCTCAAAATCATCCAACTGGTCGTCCAGGAAGACCAGGCAGGCCACGTCCTCGAGGGCCTGCGCCTCCTCGTCCGACTTGAGGTTCTCCTTCCGGATCAGGGCGGCGACACGGGCGCGGTCCTCTTCGGGGATCGGAGGCTGAATCTCGGGCGAGGCCAGCAGCTCGGCGACTTGGACTGCCGCCTGGGCCTTGAGCTTTGCGCGCCACGAGAGGTAGCCCGGACGGGTCATTGGGTAGCTGCTGCGCGGGATCTCCCACCTGTAATGGGGAAGTTGGTGAGTCTGAGTTCTGCATGGCCTTGGGGGGGAGAACAAACCTCCGAAAGTGCTGCGCTCGACACGCGAGCTGGAGGACCGGTGTGGCGGCCGGGGACCGGAGGGCGAGCCACTTTGTCATCTTCCGGGCATAGTGAAGCTCGTACGGGACGGTGTCCCCATCGGGACCTGTCGCGGTCCTGGCGTCTTGGGCGTGGGCGGCATCAATGAGCTCCAGGCCGCGGGCATATTCGGCGGGGAGGGGAGGCAAGACGTCGGCCATTATTCTGGGACTTTTTGATGGAAACCTTTGTTACTCAGAACAAAAGTGTCGTTGTTTGAGAAAGTGTGTCGCTTGGCGTCGAGATTGCAAAAGAAATGATGAACCAAGTGGTGAGGTAGATATCGTGACTCTCTATCTCTTCCTGATATCGAGCTGTGAGATGAGTCAGCGGAATTGGCGGCAGTCCTATTGGATCTCCATGAGTCCAAACCTTATCCTCGAGATATCTTCAGCGAGATCTAGAAACTAGTTTACCGGGGTCGTAGCAGGCCTAGTGATGCGATGTCACCGGTGTTGGTGTCCCTTGATAAAAATTCGCCCATCGCAAGTTCGAGTTGGCCTTGGTGATGGTTGTTCACGAGGGCGCGCCATTGTCCACTTGGCCGTCAGTCATATCGAACACTGCCAGAAGTGCCCCTAATGCCAACTACAATAATAAGGGCCTGACAATATCCTCTACTGCAGTGAATCAAAAAACCCTTTCTCTCCTTCAAGTTGCATTTTTCTCTCTGCTCTCGTTCCCAAACCACGGCGCTTCTTCTCCTTCAATAAGGCCAGAATATCACTGGCAGCTCAATGCCCCCCAAGCTCCCATCACTGTCATAGATGCTGCCGCACCCCCCGAACGCCTTGAATCTCTCTTCCACCTATTTCTTCTTTTTCAAATGACTCCTTGAAAAATTCTGTTGATTTCCCTTCCGAGTCTGGGGGAAAGCTTCGAGTTTTTGCCTCCTCCTTGCACCCGCTCCGGCACCCGCATCTTCTGCACCCTCCAAATCTGCCTTTGAGCAAACCTCGAATCTGCATTTCGGAGAAAGGCACCGCCAGCAGGCCGGATTTAACTTCTTCTTCCATTAGGGGGCCCCATTTTCTTCCTTTTTTCCTCCTGCACCCTTTCCCTTTTCACAGCTTTCAACTTCCACGTCGGAACCTCTCGACTTGGGTTTTGCCTCTTTTCACACCACCACCACCTTTGATGGTTCGCTCCAAGTCATTCCAAGGTCGCGGCAAGCATTCTGCGGCCCCTTTGCCACCCCCCCCTTTCAGAGCTGCAAGGCTGCTTCTCGTTCCTCTTGGCTCGAGTGAGTCGTTCTCCCCCAGACCTCCCCCAGCCCTCAGCCCCTGACGCCCAGCACAGGCACACACACCACCGTCCAGACCTCAAACACTATCGAGCGTTTCCCCCTGCTCTCGCCATGGCCCCAGCTCCTCTTTCTCCTGACAGTTTTCATGTCTCCATCAGCAACGCTATAATGGGCCGCTGTCCCGTCGTTCCAGGCCGAGCCGAGCCCGCCACAGCTGAGAACCAAGAGAATCCAGATGAGACAGCCAGTACTTCCGCTCCAGATGCCTCGTCTCCGTCCTCGGGTAACTCCAGTTCTGGGTATGATTCGAACGTATCCTCGTCAGAGAATCAGAGCGTGTGCAAAAAGGCTTGCAAAAAGGACAAGTGTTCCGAGGGAAACTGTGCCAAGACCAAGTGTGTCAAGAACGGCGGGCATGAGAAGCAGATCACCTCCAGCGATGGGGATACGTCGGACAACGCTGAGGCTACCGAGTCGTCTGGGGACGCTCAGGACGGAAGTAACTCCGAGGCGTGCCAGAAGGCACCCGCTAAGGGCAAAAAGAACAAGAGCAAGAAGTACAAGGCCGTGTCTTCCACTGACAACTCAAGCAACGCGATCACCACCGAGAATGAAACCTCGGCGGAGACAGAGGAGGCCTCAACCGAGACCAACACGGGTGGAGAGTCATCCAAGGCTTCTACTTCAGAAGCCAACACCAAGGCCAGCGACAAGAGCGACAATCCGACCTGGTCCATCTCTGAAGACTGCCTCCTGCGCGGCATGAAGGAGGGTGATGAAGCCGCAACGTGGGCCGACATAGCCGCCGCGCTCAACAAGAGCAAGAAGGAGGTCAAGACTCGCTGGAATATAATCAAAAAGCAGCCAGCGGACACGGAGCCCAGCAATGGTGCTTCTACCACTGCAGATGAGGCCGGAACCGATACCAACCCGGAGACTAACGACAAGACCGGCGAAGAACCGGGCAAGGATGAGGAAGCAAAGCAACGAGGCAAGCCCATGCACAAGGACAAGGGCAAGGGAAAAGCCGCAAACCCCGTCCGCAACAAGTGGCATAATGGCGTCCGCAACGACAAGGTCGCTGCTGAGAACAAGACAGCCAAGGCCAAGGCCAAAGCGAAGGCGAGGGTTGATCAAGAGTCGTCTGGTGACGACGCCTCCTCCGAGTCGTCTGAAGTCACGTCCTCCGACTCCTCGTCGGGCTTTGGATACGGCGATCGGGAGAAACGACAAGAGATGCGATATCTCCAGGACCACATCTACCAGGAGCTCTACCCAGCAGAAATCCACCCCAAGCCCGACGCCTACTTCGGCAAGCGAGACTGCGAACTCCTAGCAGCAATCGATAGCAAGTACAAGCGGTCCCGTTGGTTGGAAATGCAAGCCAACTTTTACAACGTGACAGGCCGCATGGTTCCGCTCGAGGCAATTCGCGCCAAGTGCGAGCGCGACGAGCAGGAGCGCGCCGAGCGGAAGGCTAATCGTGAGCTCGAACGCCGCCTCGAATCGGTCGAGCGATGGGTTAAGAAGGTGTCGGGAGAGGAGCTGGAGGATCCCGAGTCTTGAGGAGAGCGAGGAGCCATGTTACCCTTCGAGGGTCGTTTGTTGCCTGACTGTCCCCTACCACTCTGACTGGAGGATGGCTCTCGATATAAAACCGGTGTTGGTAATTCTTCTCCATGGGTCTCTAAGGATCGTTCGGGGCGTTCGAGGCATGGTTTGTTTTGTGTTGTCGTTGGGAATAATCTGTTTTTCGTCTGCCATGCGCGAGTCGCGTCTTGGGTCGTTCGTTGACGGCGAGTTCGGTAATCAGATAGAGCCTCTCAATCATAGACTGCCCGTCATTAGAAGCACGCAAACGGATCCGAGGCAAGCGTCCTGGGTATTGTCAAGAACAAAAAATAATCATACATCTATCAGACAAGCCTATCGTGGCAAACAAAATCTCCATGAGACCCTCTCTATTTTCCCAACCGCCAGATATATGCGACCTAGCCAAGCGCCTCCACAGCAGCCGAGCATCCCCAAGATAAAAATCAGATCAGTAATAATAGATACTGTAGATAGATGTGCACATGCATTAAGAATCCAGAAATAATTTGGGGTATCAAATAACAGATTAGAAGCGAACAAGACGAAACGCAAAGCCAGAGGCGCCCCGGCGAGAGGTAACTAGCCGGATGTGTCCTTGGCCCAGGAATAACTCGACATGATGGCATTGAACCGCCTCCGACGCCGTGTGCTGTATGTAGCCTTTGCTCATGCTGAATGATCCTAGGTCCTGGTGTCGCATTGTACTGAAATGGACCTGTATGAGCGGTGAACCGATATACAAGTGATCAGCGGCGGGCTGATGTCTAGGAATCCCCACCCGGGATGCGATGCGGAACGGGCCGCCAGAGGGTGAATCAACCCAAGTAATCGCGCTTGGCATGCCGCAAGTGACTCAAAATGGTCTGCGAGAGTCCAACAATGGTGCAGTGCGACCGGGTCTGAGTCCAAGCAGTCTCCCAGTTCACCCATGCTCTTATTGAGTTGTCAATGCCATGAGCAAAGCGACCGGACGTTAAGCTCCATAGCGTTCCCAATGCGATACCGATTCGGCGCCCGATGTTGAAAGGGTTAAATATTCGAACAGTCGTTCCAAGTTCAGCCATCATATCGGATTCTCCATCCCAGGAGGAGGGGTTGCTCGAGGTGGTGTCGCCCTAGGAGGAGTCGGTCTAGGGCCGGGACTCTGAGTCAACATGGGACCTCTGCCACGCAGGGTACCGCTGGAGCCGAGACCACGCTTCATCATCTTGCCAAGGACCGTAACCAATTCGCAAGCGTCGTTGAACATGTCGTCGTCCATGCCCTCGGTGGCTTCGTATACCTCAGCGATCGTGTCTTTTGCGAGTTTCCGACTTCCTTCGGCATCGTGCGCACATTCGTACAAGAAGGCGGCATACTCGGTCTTGACAGAGAGACGAAGCGAATGGGACCCCCACAGGAGAGAGTCTGCAAGGTGGGCTGCTTCGAGGAAGTGCTGCTTCGCCTCTGGGAGGTAGTCTCTTGCCGGGATCAGAAAGTTGGGTGACAACGGCATGTTTCGATCTTCGAATCCTGGAGGAGGCATGACGGGACCGCCCTCGAGAGGGTGAGTTGGCTGAACAGAAGAGGGCCTAGACTCGACGTCAACGTCCACCGCCCGTCCCTTCCCCTTGTCCAGGCGCGGCGTCAAGGCGGCCGTGACGTCCGGGGTGTATCTGCCCAGATTTGAGACGGCAGGTTGGTTGCCAAAGAGAGCAAAAATATACGAGAAGGAAGCGCGAAGTTTGTAGGCGAGGACCTTGAGCTCGACGTAGTTGCCAACCATTGGAAGCACGTACTGCTCGAGCATCACCTTTCCCTCGCGAGAGAGCCAGATGATGCGCAAGATGCGACGTATCGAGTTGGGGGACGGCTCATAGTCAGGACGACGTTGCTTCTTTGCCGCGACAAGTTGCTCCGCGAGATTCAAGGACAAGCCCAGGATCTTGAAGAGCATAGAGGCCAGGAGAGGGTTGTCATTCTCGACAGCCTTGGCCAGCTTGCCGAGAAACTTTTGGTCGACCTCGGAGGACGCCATACAGCCCAACGCCGCGATCCAGGGCACAATCGAGGTAGAGACAAGCCAGACGCCAGAGGGTCCACGACTGAGACTAGGGGATTGGTTCAGTCTCGATATGTCGACCGGGGGAATAGAGAGGGGCGACGAGGGGGGCAAAGGGAATAGCCTCGCATATGAATCAAAGCACGGGTGACAGGCGTCATAGACGAGAGCAGAGCATGCGACTAAGGAGAAGCAGGGAAACGAGAGAAAACAGAGGCAAGGAGAAGGAGGCTGGCTGGACTAACCCGTTACCGAGCTCCACAGCTGCAGCGAAACGCACAGCGGAGCGAAGCGCAATGCACGTCTTTAAGGCGTGGTGCAGGAGGTCGCGCAATGCAGCCCGATGAAAGAGAGGGAGCCCAGGGCAGCCAGGACGCAAGGCGAGAGCTTAGAGGGGCGACTGGACGCAATACGGGTCCGACGAGGCAAGTTGAAGGTGCGCGCGCGACAGCTGGCAGACTGTGATTGGGTCCGAGGCGGAGTGGTGATGGTTGGCCCGGAGGTGAGCGATGAGATGAGATTGGAGATCCGGAAAGCGAAAGCGTCGGGACAAGAACGAGTGACAGATGACGCTCAAACGGCGCAAACAGCGCAGTATCGACCACAGAGGGCTCCCGAAACCAATTGGCCTGTTCCGAGATTAGAGGCGAACGGGACAGTAGGGTGCATGCGCATGAACGATCCAGGGCCCAGAGTTGATCGCCCCCAGACCGCAGACGATCGCGGTTGACTCAACGTACAATGACGAACGAATAAGACGCAAGCGAGCGAACGCGAGGCCAAGGCCAACGACGACACGACTACAATGGATTGCTCGACAGCAAACGAGAGACTAGCAAAGAGCAAACGCGGAGGCAGTGACAGCGGATGGCATGGCGGAGGAACGATAGGATAGGACAGCAGGCTCGCTCGGTTGGGATGTTGCTGTACACGGCTGGCCAGTCGCGCGCGCTGCGGGTTGAAGTGTGAGCGCGGGTGAGTGAGAGCAGTGCCAGCAGAGGCAGCGCGAGAAGCCGAGGCGCTCCAGGTCCGGGTCCAGTGACGAATGGGCAGGGCAGGCGGTGAGCAGCGCGGACAGCAGACCTAATAACGAAGACGGTCAGCGGGCTGCCGACTGGGGGGCTTTGTCCAAGGCCGGGTCTGTGAGATGGTCTGTCAGGCTAGACAAGGGACCCTGAGCCCAAAAGAGGCACCGCTATCGCCAATGCACCACTGGGCGCCGGTGTAGCCTGCCAGGGCCTGCCAGGGGTGGTAGGGTCACCTTGTCTAGCTGGATCGGGCCCTTGAGAATGTTGGCGATAGAGCCGGGCACTACGACGAAATGTGGGTGGCAGTCGTCGAAGCTTGAGCAGGGGCCCTGTAGAAACGGTGATGGACGAGGGCGGATGACTGACGCTTGGTCCAATGGTCCAATGACAAGGCGACTGGATGATCCAATCGACGAATTCGAGAGTTGTATCGAGCGACGGCGATGTATGTATTCGCGCGTCTGGCAGTCTTTCAGTTGCAGTTGGGTTGAACCTGAATTCGGAGAGGCGAACCGATTGGTGGTGAGTTGTGGATGGATGTAAACAAGGACTGGCCCCCCCAAATATCCGTAGAGCAGCCACACACAAGATCTCGCAGTGCTATTCCTGGCGTTGAAGTCGAAACGGATAAGCGTCGAATCTGTCTCGAACCCGATTTGATCAAGCCTCACAACAATGAATTGCACAGAATGAACGGGGGAGAGAGAGGGAGAGAGAGAGAAAGAAATTGTCAAGTCGAGGATGAGACCACAAAAAGGTCAAAAATAACACGCGCACGGGGCGGCGACGCGGCACGACGCGGTACGTACGGGGAACCCGGCTGCTTGGGACCTGAACCTTACCCAGAGGGAAACAACACGAGCCGAGGACGAAGAGAGGGAGAAAAGGGTAATAAAAAAAAAAGGACGGAGGGAAAAAAAAAGCGATGCGGCGGGGATAGGTTACGACGAGGCTGGAGACTTGAACGAAAAAGAAGAAAAGGGAAAAAGAAATATGACGCTCGGGATGATCGGGTGGAAATGAGTATTGCTACTACGTGGTAGACACGCTCTTTCCCCAGGTCACGATCGTGGATTTGATCACGGAAGGAAGGCGATTTCTACACTGCAAGTTTCTCTTTTCCAGCATGATACTGCACCTCATACCTGCCTGGGTACCTACCTCAGGTAGATGCACAGGAAAATAACTTGGCTGGGTTTCCTATTCCGGAATTCCGGTACAGACTCGGTTGACTTACACCTACACGTCGTCCAATCGTCAATACGAATACTCCCTTCTCTTTTTATTCTTGTGCGGCTTCGTTTCCGCCCCTGCAGCAAATCCTCTCACTCAGATCCACGCCCTCTGTCTCTAAGCCCCCTGGACTGTGCGGTGCCAAAATATGACGGGCATCAGATGTCAGCAAGCAGATCGTATGTGCACCTTCACAGCCTGCTGTGGCGTTACATGTACGGGGCATTGTTCAAGCGCAGCAAAAAGAATAAAAAAGAAAGCAAATTCCGAGCTAACGTAGGTACGGACGGGACGCACCCGTAAACCATCAAAGTAGCACACAGACGCTGCGAAGGGATGAGACACCCCGGGGGGGGATACCCTCCCGAGACCTTGTCCAGGGATATGGTCCATGGAGGGGGCGTCTCACTTTGTGTCAACCAGAGAGACCTCGGAAACCCTAAAGCCCTCGAATTACACATATCGACGTCAATGTTGGCCGTTGAACCGTTAGCGATGGTTTCATTATCTGGGATGATGATGGTTAAGGTGTGAACCATTCCCCCCCAAATTTTGAGAGCTCTTCCCTCGGTTGTAGCTTGTTGGGGCTAGAGGCGACCAAATTCCCGTATAATACCAGCGGCTGGCGACGTGGATGTTCTGGATGGACTTACACACATCATCATCCACCTTTCGCAACTGCAGCTCATCTCACTAGGATCATCCATCTACCCGTTCGTCCATCCAATTGATCCGACCTATCGAACTTCCATGGCACCAAACGTTCTTTCCCGCCCGACGCAAAAACGTCCACAATCCTCCACCACAGCAATCCTCCCAATCAGCATCTACCCTGCACTCCCCAGCCTCCTCAATTATCTCGGCCCAAGACGGTCTCTCCGCCATGCTCATCGACTCGACCACCAATCGACCAGCGTCGCGGGTGGCCTCGCTTTATGCGGCCACCCTCTTCGACCACGTAG
>JAVIXY010000038.1:75538-256133 GCA_033030565.1 Fusarium nematophilum | reverse complement strand
TCGACTCGACCACCAATCGACCAGCGTCGCGGGTGGCCTCGCTTTATGCGGCCACCCTCTTCGACCACGTAGCTGTCCCCCCCCCCCCCGGAGACAACTTTCTCGATTGCCACCTAGGCAGCCCAATTTGCTCTTTCGCCCAGCCCAACGACTCAGCGTCAATCAATGCCAGCCGAATGGTAGCCGGGTGGCTCAACTTGTCAAGCGAAAGAGCCCAAAGGTAACAGCCAGCCAACCTCTCCCTTTTCCAAGACGGCCTCCAGAGCCTGACCAACGCGTCAGAGTAGCGGTGAGCCAACTATATTCGTCTTTCAATGTCATGGCATTCCCTGCCCCGTGTCTCTCCATCGTCGTCGCCGTTACACGCTCACCAGCCCGTGGTGTCCTTCTCCAGCAGGAACCCGTCTGCTGCACGATTCAGATAGCATGGCCATATCAAACCAGAAGCAATGCAGATAACAAGTGACACAGAGACAAACCAAAACAGATGACCCTGTTTTCCGGTTGAACCCCCCCGTGGCAGACAATATCGAGGGCTCGCCATCCCGTCCTCCAAAGCCGATTCAACTCCCAGATCTTCAAACACTGATCACTGTTGCTAAACTCACGGACAAAGGCGCGACAGCACGAAAGACCCGTGAATGATATTGAGTGAAAACGACGACACCGGTTACACTGTATTCCCACTAAACTAAACAATGGAGACTTGGTTATCCCGTTTCTTACCATCTATGGCATCCGACGCCGGCCAAATCCTTTCGTATAATATATGACGCCTGTCCTCTGTTATCCCCTCAAATGTACTCCAATCCGGGGAATCATCCAAACAAGATACACAATCGACCAACCGTGAATTGCGCCCCTCTATTCCGACCAAACCAGTATGCGTCCAAAAACCAACATCAAGTTGTCACCAAAAGCCGTGCGCCAAATCCTGTGGCAGAATGCTTGGCAGAATGTTGTCCCATCTGCTCGATTAGCTCCATGCTCTGGGCCGCACCAACGCCGCTGGTTTCCGACGCCTGCTTCCCACGTTCAGATGCTCGAGACTCCTGCCCCCCCCGTTGGTGTCGTCGAATCGTTCATGCCCACCAACTGTCACCAACTTGACGACATTTCCGAAGCTGAATGCGACCGACCTCTGCCCTACCCGTACCATGGGCCCCAAGTCTGTGACGATCAAATGCCCAGCCTTTTCATCATCCTGGAAAAGTGGTCGCGTTTCGTCCGTTCTCAGTTGTCCACTCTGAGGGGCTGTCCAAACCTCCCATCGCCCAAACAGGTCTCGTCCTGTTTCCTTGCGAGGAGATCGATGTCGAAGACCGTCTGGTTTTCGACGCCCATTGACCTCGATGCCAAGGCCTCGACTTGACTTCTGCCGTATACCAACCACACTGCCATCCGAGAGAATGCTCCATGAGCCTGGATTCTGGATGTGTTTCCTCGTCTCTTTGACAGACTCCCATGAGCACCAGCCCCTGGTCGTCGGAGTAGCAGAGCTGTGAAAGCAAATCATGGTGTTTTCGCCAGGGGGCGTAAATGTTTGCACTACGCAATCTCCCGACTCAGCCTCGGTGTAGCATAGAATAAACCACGCCAGACCTTTCGCCCCCGACTGAGAAGATTGTCGACTGAGAAATGCGCTCTGGAGGGACCGCTGAGCCATTCGCTCGGTAGAGAAGGTGTGGACCAGAATGTAGTCCTCCAAGTTGACAAGATGGACACGACTGGCACCAGCGATCAAGAAGAGACCCAGCGAAGCAAGAGGTACCACTTGGTGAACCTCGTCCTGCTCTAAACCTTCTAGTTGGACACTCCGGGAACTCCAAGATAGCGTCTCCCGTGTCGCCGCGTGGACACATCCTCGTCGAGATGCTGTGATGATGGCAACAAGAGGTGCCGCCTGTTTAGTCCCTGTTGAACGGCCCCGTGTCAGCTTTCAACTGCAGGCTCTTAGCTCTGGGGTGGCCAACTTACGTTTCTCAATTAGGGGCCGGACGCAGGCCAGCGGGCTTCGGCAAACTCCAAAATCTGCCCCTTCACCAGCATCAGGCACGAACTCAGTCAGTGTACCGTTTCGACGCACAAGGACCAGCCTGGGTATGTCGGTATGTGGATCGGGAGAACCGAAGAAGAACGCCTCTGGCTTCTGGCCGTGAAGGTCAACCGATAACCAAGGCCCCCATTTTCGCTCCTTGAGATCCCACAACGCTGCCTTGTAAGTAGACAAGATGGCAAGCCACTTTGAGTTGTCGTCAATCGCCATGGCGAGAACCGGGAAGGGGGCCTCATCCGACTGTTCTCCATCAACAACCACGTAGTGTAGCCCACCGGGCCGGACGTCCCAGACGCGAACGAGGCGGTCCAGACCAACCGATACAACATGGCCGTCAGGAGCGGCTGCCAGCATTGCAATATCGAGGACGTGCCCCCCCGCAAAGGACTTGACTCCCAACGTAGGATCCGTGTCAGAGTGACGGTCATCATCGCCTGTGTCGTCTTCCCATAGAAGAAAGCTCGTGAGGAGCCGCACACCGGCAATGACCACGACGACGATCACTATGAATCGTGTGAGTTGATGGTTGATGAAGTCATACACCGCTGGGAGCAGAGTAGGCTCCTTGTAATGGGGCATGCGATCTGAGCCCTTCATTACGAAGACAACCGGTTCGTACACCCTCGCGACGTAGCTATGTGCGGAGGGCTTGATGATGCTAATGATTTCTTGAGCTGTTTCGTGGTCTTGTAGTCTTAGCCACGACTTGGGGCTCCGTGCTTGGTGAATAGCATCAAGGGCGGTCCTGGGTGGTGAATCTGGGCCTTCTACGGCACCGGAGGCTCGATAGAAGCGGGAAAGGAAGTGAGAGATTGTATCTTCCTCGAAAAAGTGCCACTGTGCGATGAGAACGAAGCCAAGCATGATGATAGTTCCCGCAATGCGGGTTGACATGTTTGCCTTGCCCTGGGTGACGAGCTCCCAGGCGGTGCGAGGCCTGAATTCAGATGAGCCGCGGTTGTGACGCATGGAGGCTTTGGCAAGCGCATCACTGAGCTCTGTTCGCCGGACATCAACGCTCAGAACCGACAGGAAGAAGGTTGAGTGGTAGAAGATGTCGAAGCCAATGGCAACGGCGGCAAAGATGCAAAACGCGGATACGCTAGACGAAACCCAGCGGGATAGCATCAGCAGAATAAAAATGTTCTGCATGGAGCTGGCAATGGCGGTGTATGCAGTCTCGCCAAATGCATGACCAATGCGACTGCTTGTAGAGTCTTCGGCTGGAGTGAGGATAACGGCATTGATGAGCCTGAAGATGTTCTCAAGGCTCATGGCGAGAACGACCAGCGGATACGCTGCCCGGGGAATGCGGGACAAATCAAGTCTGAAGATGGCGCAAACGGTAAAACTGGACATGACGGAGAAGACAATCTGCGCCATGACCGTAACAATGAGACCAATTTTGGACTTGAAGGCCCGAAGCTTGGATAGGCTTATGAGGAAGTAAAAGGTCGTTAAACCGTATGCTAAGGCGAGAATGACTGAATCCTGGCGCGATATAGGTCGGAATTGGAACTCGTAGAGCTGACTTGTCATGGAACGGCCATCGGGGGGATATATATCCCATTTATCGGAGACCTTTTCGGGCAGTTGGGCGGCTTTCTTCTCCCACTGTTTTCCCACTGGCGAATCTCGAAGATAGACAAGGGTGATGACGAGGGCATCTGCGGCGAGAAGACGACGTTCTTCGAAACGTTTGCCGCTAAAAACGATTGAATGCCTGAGCGTGACGTTGACCGATGTCGACTGAGTTTTCCTATCGTTGACGGTGGATATGATATCGGGATCGGCCAAGATAAGTTCACGGTTGCAGTCCCAGTACTGCAGCGGTGAATGGAAAAACCAGGATTGGTTTGTCAAGCCATTGATAGCATGAAAGGCATCGCGTTGAGTTGTGGAAAGATCAATATCGGACTGAGAAGGGGTTACGCGAACGACATCGCGGGCTCGACCAGGGCTGAAACTTTCAGTGCTGCCGAGTAACTCATCCTGCAACTCGAGGGCGGAAGCAAGCAGGTCCCTGTCCAGAGCCTGCATGTAGGTTCCATGAACCCAGATAGAACGCATCATGACATCGGGTCGGATGCTGGCGCCGTAGGGCAGCGGTTGAGCGACGGTCCAAGCATGGTGAGGTAGGTTAGAAGCACCGTTGACGTAGTCACTGGTGAAGAGGTAAGGGATGGGGTAGATGAGCATGGTGGCGACGACCACCGAGACAAGTAGCGTAGCGACAACATGGCTGGCGGCATATGACCCGTACCGAGAGAGGCCACGGCGAAGAGGATGAGTTGGCGCAAGGACCGGCGCTTCCGTTGTTCTGCGACGGCATGTGAGCTGAGAGCGGAGGACGGAGCGGGGAACGGAGACGGAGAACGGGGCGGGAGCACGGGAGGGA
Organism: Fusarium nematophilum; assembly: GCA_033030565.1. NCBI lineage: Eukaryota > Fungi > Ascomycota > Sordariomycetes > Hypocreales > Nectriaceae > Fusarium > Fusarium nematophilum. Next base: position 251,679 of record JAVIXY010000038.1, on the reverse strand, counting down.
TCGGGGGAACTGACCCTCGGAGTGGGTACAGCAAGTACCAAATCATGAGGGCGGGTGAGATGGAAGCCGCCTACTGTCCCATGTGTGAAGGTGTGGATGCGAGACGGAGAGGATCGTCGGCGATGGACCTGAAGCGAAAGATAGAGCTTAAGCTTCGCGACGAGTTTAGAGGCGACTGGCGTGACATGGACCGAACAGCCAAATGACAGGACAATATGGCAGTGGCGCGATGCGCGGGTGCGGGCAGCGCCGCCCTGGGAAAAAACCAGGGGATGCTCGACAGGAAGATGGTGAAGCCAAGGACCGCGGACGGCGACCAGGGCGCGTTGAGGCTCGTGTTAGCGATCGCCGCAAGCGTCGGTGTCGTCAGGTCAGGCCAGTTTCGGCGCAGATCAGGTCACGAGACTTGATGGCGCTGGCGCTGAGACTGGCAGCAATGACGCTGGCACCGCTGGCACGCTGCTGGGAGGGCAAGGACAGGGTGTGGCTTTGGGAGTGAGTGACCAGCAGCATGGACAATAGATGGCCCGTGACGAGTATAGGGATTGCCGTCTGGCGTAGGATGGTTCGATGCCCGATTAAGAGGGCGTCCCGGTTGAGCTCGGGGGGTATTATCTTGCGACTGCGATGCGGTAAAAATGCGAGGGTCGTGATCGGGTAGGATCGTCGAGAGCTCAATGTGACGATATGGTGATGGAGGATGGGAAAATGGTGGACGGACGCTACGGGAAGTGGGAAAAGGCGGCAGAACTTGAGCTAAACAAGGAGGTGATGACGGAGAGGCACGAGGCTGCTCTTTCCCAGTCCGTTGCTGTTAACCTTTCGAGCCTTCCCGGCTTGTGGGTGGGGTTCTTCCTAGAAGTAACAACAAAACCTTGTGACAGGAAAGAGGAGGGAAGTGCGGAGGGAACCGAATGGATGGAAGGGGCGAGGGGAGAAGGAAAACAGGATGGCGAATCTGGAAGTTAGAGATGGGGACTAGCAGATGAAAAGAAAACCTGGAAAGGAAAGTGAAAGGGAGATCGACCAGCCGCTAAGGGCTGCTCTTGCCGGTTCCATTGGCATCCGCAGCCTCTGGGCGCGCGGCCCGTGTGCAAATGTCTTCAATCGACGCCGTCTTGGGAGGGAACCACTGATTCACCGAGGTGAAGCCAAGCTACCTACCTAGTCAGTTACGGCGCACTGCTCCCAGGGGGAAGCAGAGATCGAAGTCGATCTGAAGATTGATGGGGAGAAAACACCACTAAAACAGATCGCGATAATAAATGTGACAAAAATGGGCTTTCCCTACGACGGGGACGGGGGATCAGCTGTTCAACGCCCATCGCCGCGCTCCAGAACAGCCAGAGAGAGTGAATGAATACCTGGACCTGGGCCATGCAATGCGCCCCAGGACGCCCCCTCCCTAACTACCCTCCAAGGTTGGCCCACTTGGGATACTGCCGGTGTACCCTGGTAGATGCAGGCTTGGCGCGACAGCTTGAGGTATTTGCCGCGGATGCGCATTTTTGGCTCGACTGTCCCTTTTTTGGCTTGCGGCAAGCCCTTGTTTTTTTTTTTTTTTGTGATCTAATAGTTGGCGGTGGCTATAGCCCAAGAATGCCTACGGGCACACTCTAAAATGCGCCCTCAACAAACCGACAAGGGCGAGACGCAAGATGGCCACGGAAAATAACCCACAAAAACCAGGGATGCGATGAAAATCCCAGGTTTACGCTTTGAGGTAGGGAATGCATTTTTCATAGCCTTAATTGCTACCATGTCGTACTATTCCGGCAACGCCCTGGCACCCATGTCCCTGCTTCCCGCCCCGAGCAGCTCCTATCCGGGAAAGTGACAGAAGCAAATTTTCCCACTTCCACTGAACCCGCGCTCCATTTTTGCATCCACTGCTACACAACCTGCTGGTTCTGCATTCTCGTTGCCCATACAACACTCCCGGGGATCTGGTACCTTATCCTCGCCATTGGAACTCTGTCTGTCTCGTGTCAAAGAAGCCGCCACCCCGACCTCTGAAGCACTGCCTTGGTTCTGGGCTGATGCATTCTCCGCCGTACCTCGTAGAAGGCGATTGTAGGGAATGGCGGCTCTGGTATTGTCACGTAGCTCTGGTCCTGAGGCGACCAAGTTTGCGGTTTGCTCAAAGCGCTTAAGGAGATGATCCTTGATGTCGGCATTCCCACTTAAGCCGCCTTGAAGGCTTTACAGGCCGAACTCGAACTCGAGGGCCGCCAATGCATGCTCATCATCCCATCGCACCCCGGAAGGGGACTTGTTAGCAAACTGGCGAAGCTAGAGGGGGTTATTAGCCGGGTCCTTGGCGGCTGGAAGGGTCCATGATGGGATAGATGGTTGGAAACGTGACCAGATGAGAGATAATGGTGTCGAAACTGAATCAAGAGAAAAGAAGAGAAGAGCCAGGAGTTGAGGATGAACATGCACTCAACCCAATGACCCAGAGCCCAAGGTATTTATCCTTCAAAGGTTACAACCTGCTAAACTGCATAGCAATAGCATAAGGCAGAACCGGGCCGCCAAAACCATCTTACATTTTACACGAATATCTGCAGCACTTTGGAGGTACTTTGTATCCTGTCATTGAGTTTCAGGGATTGCCCTCCAGCGTATATTCTGGCCTCCATCGTGCGATGCGGGCTGCCGACATACAGAAAAGTGGGTTGCAATGCATGGAAATAGTTGTCTGCAACCCGATCCGCTACTCGTCTCATTGGCAGGATTCTCTCACTCCGCCTCTCAACAAATGCATCAATAAAGCCCGAGCTCAGCTGACCGATCGCCAAAAAACAAGCAATGAACGGCCTCTTTTTCTCCCAGCATCTCGCTTCTCAGACCGGCAGCAAGCCAAAGAGCCGGGAAGGTTCGTCGACAGCCGCGGACGAGGCTGTGCGGAACCTCATCTCCACCTTCAATGAGCTCAACAGCCATGTAATCGATGAGCTTCACCAAGAGCCCAGTCCCCTCGAGTTTATGCGATACGTCGCTCGCAACACCCCCTTTGTCGTCAGAGACGGGGCGTCCTCGTGGAGAGCGTGTCGGGAGTGGAACTCGGCGTATTTGCTATCAGCCCTAAAGGGCCAGTCTGTCAATGTTGCTGTGACGCCCCATGGGTTCGTATGGATTGATACCAACTGGTTCTTTCTTTGTATGCGGCAAAGACAAACAAGATCGGGTGCTGATACGAAAGTGTGTGTGGTAGGAATGCGGATATGCCGACTGTCCCTCCCGGTGAGGATTCTCTCGTCTTTGCCAAGCCACACTATGAGGACCAGCCATTTGAGGAGCTCCTCGAATATGTTGTCCGCCAGGAAACTGACCCCGACTTCCCTGGCGATGCCGAAGTGCGGTATGCGCAAACCCGTATGTGACCTACGTACATAGACTCCCCAGACCACTGGCCTAAAACGAAATCATCTAGAGAATGACAACCTCCGAGACGAGTACATCACCCTGTTCTCAGACGTCCAGAAAGACATACCCTTTGCCCGGATAGCCCTCGACAAGGCCCCCGACGCTGTCAACCTGTGGATAGGCAACTCCAAGTCCGTCACGGCCTTGCACAAGGACAACTACGAAAACATCTACGTCCAGGTCCTGGGCAGAAAGCACTTTGTTCTGCTTCCTTCTCTGTGCCATCCCTGTGTCAACGAGCAGCCCCTGAAGCCCGCGACCTATCGCCGACGCGAAGATGGTGTGAATCTCAAGATGGACTCGGACGGCGAGCCTGTCCCTTTTGCAATCTGGGACCCCGACAGGCCGGAGCAGCGTGCCACGCCATTCTCGCACCTTGCACAACCTCTGCGGGTAACCCTGAATCCAGGAGACATGCTGTACCTCCCAGCCATGTGGTAGGTTTCTCTCGCCCACTATTTCTGGGCAGAGTTATCGTTAATGGGGAACAAAGGTATCATAAGGTATCGCAATCATGTGCCGAAGAGGACGAGGGCTTCGTCCTCGCCGTCAACTACTGGTAAGGACTCTCCCCAACTTGCGACCTACGATCAAGGCAGACTCACATATTCAACTTGACCCCCTAGGTACGACCTGGACTTTTCTGGTCCCCTCTATCCTACATCGGCGTTCGTTCGAGACATTAGCTTGGGAAACAGTGCACAGGCAAGCCAGAGTCCATCAGCAGAGTAAACAACCTAAAATCACCCGAGTCTATTATGCCCAAAATACCAAGTCTGCCTACTTCTTTTTCCGTTGGGATATCCTCTTCTGCGCCCTGAGTTCCTTCTTCATCCTGGGGTCCACGATCCTGTACCGGCCCTTGACGCCCTTGGGCCGTCCCTTGATGCCGCGGTTGAGCCCGCGCGCGACCACCAGCTTGGCGGGTTGGCTGGGCTTCTTGCGGGCCGCCTTGGCGAGCAGCCTGGAGATGCTGTCCGACTTCTCCTTCTCTGTCATGCCCTCGTCGTTGGCGAGCATGTCCGACTTCTTTTTGAGCTTCTCGAACCTCTGCGCGGCCTTGAACTTCTTGCGCGCCTTGGCCTCCCGCACCTTCTTGATGGGCCGGGCGTTGTACGCCCGCATCTTCTCCTTGATCGCCTGGGCGGCGGCCTTGGTGATGGGCTTCTGGGCCTTGTCGTGCCTGGACTCGTCGTCGATGAACCAATCGGGCAGGCCATCACGGTCCCTGAACGCGTGCTTGTTGAATCCATCATCGATGGCTTCGTGCGTCGTCTTTTGTCCTGTGGCGAGCTGGTGGGCCAGCGTCATGGCCTCGGCAGTGATAATGTCAATGTCTTAAGGGATTGTTAGCAACCTTTGCTCAAAGCAAGGACCAATGAGTGTAACAGCTTACCGAGTCTGCCATCGGCTTGTCGTTTGTCCTTGTCCCAGTCATCCTCGGCATCTCGCTTCACCACCTCAAATCCGCCCTCGTCATCTTCCATTTCAGAATCTGAGTCCACAGCAATCTCGTCCTCGGCGGGAGGAACGTCCGCCTTGCGATGCTTGGCTTGCTGTGCAACGACAGCATCCGCATCCCGGTCCATCTCCTCATCGGCGCTATCTTCGGCAGTGGCGTCAACGGGCTCGGGCACTATACCCGTTATTCCCTTGAAGATATCCTGGTTGAAAAAGGCGGTTGCTCGCTTAGATAGCCCTCCAGCTCCTGTTGAGGAATCCAGATCTCGGATGAGTCCCTTTGATGAAGTACCTTCGTCATCATCGTCATCAGATGAGTCGTCCTCCTCGTCGAGCTCTGAAGAATCATCTTGGTCCTGAGCTTCATCCCCCGACAGCCCCTCCCATTCGTCGTCATCGTGCTCCTTGCGAGCCTTCTTAGCTCGATACTTGGCGTCCGCCTCAGACTTGCGCTCCCTGTACTGGTCATACATGGAATCAAGTTCCCGCTCCAGACGATCTTCTTCACCGTCGCTCTCATCATCAGTCTCTCCAGAGGATCCGAGCCCGCTGTCGCGGTCCTTCTTCTGAGGCGCTCCGGCAACGATGGCCATCTTGCCACGATTAAGCCTTCGCATAGCATCTGTCTTGTCGACCTTTTTGAGGGAGAACATGGCACCTTCGCCGATGGGGCCGGACTCTTCCATACCGATATCCATCGGCGCGGTCATGTTGAGCTGCATTCGCACAATCTCGCGCTGCTTCCGCTCATTTTCCTTTCGCTTCTCCCGCTTCTTCTTGGAATTCTCCTTGTCCTTCATTGTCTGCAGCTCCTCCTGGATCTTGAGCTCCTCATCCATGGACTCGACTTCTGCCACCTCTTCAGGATCCTCAGTCGCGGCTGATTCCTTTGTCTTGAAGCCAAATATCTCGCGAACCCTCAACCTCCATTTGAGGAGGAGTTTAAAGTCTTTCCGTCCAAGCACTCGAAGATCGGCACAGCAGTTCCGAATCTCGTCGGTAGTCTCAGGCAGCTTATCCAAGGCAGCCAAAGCGACATCACCATTGAGGGGTTGCTGGAAGGTGAGCTTGTTGTAAGAGCCGAGCACGGCGATGGGATCCGTAGTCTGAATGAATTCGCTTGCGGGCATTTCCTTGAACTGCGTGTAGTCGCCCTCCTCGTAACCCTCTCGCTTTCGCTTCTTGACTTCGGGGTTGTAGACCTTGGCCTCATTGTTGGGCGTCGCGCCGGCGAGTTCTGCGAAGACGGATCGAGGATCGAGGAATCGAGGGTCGATTTTCTTCGGAGCCTTGAAGCCTCTGCAGACAACGAAAATTTCGGCCGAGACGTTTCGGGAAGACGGGGGCTTGGTCGCTTCGACCTTGGTGAATAGCTGGTTGAGAACCCACAGCAGAGGGTTATAATCTTTCGACCGGAAGACCTTTGTCACAAAAGTACCTCCCTCGACGAGAAACTCGGTGGCCAGCTTCATGGCCTGGAGCGCAAGCTCGGCTTGGTTGAAGGAATCCTGGGCCCAGGCAGTACCGACGTTGGGAGCACCATCGTGCAGCACGGTATCCGCCTTCCACGTCTTGAGGTGTTGGCGGATCGTAGCGCGACACTTTTCGGTGGTGATATCGCTCTGGAAGGTGATGACTCGGGGGATTGGCTTGATCGGGGTCAAGTCGACACCGACGATGAGACTGTTGACGGGCATGACCTCGGCCGCGACCTGGCACCATGACTGCAAAGAAGATTAGCTGGAAGCCCAAGGATTTCAGTATCATGGTCTTGAAAAACTTACACCAGGGGCAGCGCAGAGATCCAAAAGGACCTTGCTCTTCTCCAAGAAGCCATACTTCTTGTTCAATTGAACCAACTTGAAGGCGGCACGAGCACGGTAGCCCTTTTCTTTGGCCAGCTTGTACCACTTGTCCAAGCGGCCTTTGCCGTGCTTCTTTTGGATCGCCATTTTGTCTGCGTTGAGGCAAAAGATTGGATCGAACCGACTTGCTCTGCAACACCAAAGGCTTCCCAATGTTCAGAAGAACGCCCCGCGAAACCAGAAATTTTGCGACAGGAGCTGGGGCGATAAGAGCCAGCGGCCCGTCACGTGGCGATAGGCGCTCCAGCGCTGGAAAAATACCTAGGACATGTATCCTACAATCCTGACCCTTATGAATAGTCTCTAATAAATTAGAAGGTGACATGTCTATGATATAAATTTCTAGGATTTCTCGCAATAAACTTGAGCATTGAAGGCCTTATTATTATTTAGGAAAAAACATAGTTACGTGACGGCTAAATTAAGTGATCAGAGCCGCCCAGCAAGTACAACAGAAGCACCGGGGGCCAATGCCTCTCAGGCCGGCAACTGAATCTCGCAGTAAGTTTAACCTGCTCTCCCCTCGCTTGCCCCAACATTAAGCCGACCAGTCGCCAACCTTCCAGCAAGAGAGGGCTTTGTTTTAAAAAGTGCCATCTCGACGATACTTCTCGTGTGTTTCTTTCCATCACGAGACCGTGTGACACCCTCGCAAAGCCGGCGGAAAGTGGGGCTGCTTACCTAATTACCTGCCACCTGCCTGGGCCCCTCGGCATTGCCATTGACAGTTGAGCGGATCAGCACCTGAATGATATCAGAACTTGGAAACAGACCACCCCAAAGCGACTCAACCTTTAGATGCTACACCACTAACACACGAATTGCCACCATCAACCGGGCGTGTCGGCGGCCCCCAACATCAACACTTTGAGCGTCGAACATCACAGGGCCAGTTGACGACCATGAGTGGACGAGTCCTTGCTGCAGGGCTGCGTCCTCTGACGAGACGGGCAGCCGTTCATCCCGTTCGACATCTCCATCGTCATCCTACAGGTGGACTTCTCCAGGCTGATGCCGCGATACGGGCGACTCGAAAGCGGATGTGGTATGGCGGTAATGCCTTTCACAATGCTGTTACCGCCAGGAACGCCTCCTTTGCGAGGTTCCTGCCCAAACTTATGATGAAGTTCCTTAGAGTGCCAGCAATGTTTGGAGGCGTAGCCATCGGCGCCTTTGCCTGGGTTCAATATCAGGCTGCTCGTATGTTCCGTGTTCTAACAATTGTTGGACTATCAAGTACTGACGCAGGATCAACAGAGGCCGGTACTTTCGCCGTCAACCTTTTCAACACGACTACGGATACCGTTTCTGGCGCTGCCTCCTCCTTGTTTGGCGGTGCGAAGGATATTGCCGAGCAGATGAATCGCGGTTGGGAAAATACAAAGGATAAGGCCGAATTGCCCGATTGGGTAAAGCAAATACTCCGAATCCACGAGGATATTGGCACTGGCGGCTCCGGAGGCTCGGGCGGAGGCGGCGAGCCAAAGCAGAGCAGAGCCGGTGCTGCTGCTGTTGTGGGCGCATCGGCTGCCGCCTATGGGTACGAAAAATCGAACGAAGACGACCCCCGAGAAGTCGACGAGATTGCAAAGGATGACCAGATGATGATTTTGACTAAGAAAATGATCGAGATCCGAGGTCTCCTGCAGCAAGTCGAGCAATCAAGTGCTCTGACGCTCCCGTCAATTGTGGTTATCGGCTCTCAATCATCCGGAAAGAGCTCGGTTCTGGAGGCCATTGTCGGCCATGAGTTTTTGCCCAAGGGATCAAACATGGTCACACGGAGACCGATTGAGCTGACGCTGGTCAACACTCCGTCGTCAAAGGAAGAGTACGGCGAATTTCCCGACTTGGGCTTGAGGCACATCACCGACTTTTCGTCCATCCAGCGGACACTGACCGACCTCAACCTTGCCGTGTCCGACTCCGAGTGTGTCTCCGACGATCCGATTCACCTGACCGTGTACTCTCCGAATGTTCCAGATCTGTCTCTCATCGATCTCCCTGGGTACATTCAGGTTGTGGGACGTAACCAGCCCTTACAACTGAAGCAAAAGATCTCGGAGCTCTGTGACAAGTACATCCAGGCGCCGAACGTGATTCTTGCTATCTCGGCCGCCGATGTGGATCTCGCGAATTCCACTGCCCTCCGAGCATCCCGCCGTGTCGATCCCAGAGGCGAGCGAACGATTGGCGTTGTGACAAAGATGGATCTGGTTGATCCTGTCCGCGGCGCAGCCATCCTCAACGATCAGCAGTATCCTTTGCGCTTGGGTTACGTCGGGGTGGTTTCCAAGGCTCCTCAAAGCCAGGGCTTGTTCAAGATGGGCTCTACCAATCTTCTCACGGAAATTGCGAGACGGGAGAACGCCTTCTTTTCCTCTCACCCATTGGAGTATGGCCCGGAAGCCGGGTTGAATGTGGGAACCACTACACTTCGCAAGAAGCTCATGCACGTTCTGGAGCAGACCATGTCATCCAGCTTGCAGAGCACGAGCGACGCTATCCGACAAGAGCTCGAGGAGGCTGCGTACGAGTTCAAGGTGCAATACAACGATAGGCCCCTCTCAGCAGAGTCATATCTGGCTGAGAGCCTTGATGCCTTCAAGCACTCGTTCAAGCAATTTACGGAAGAGTTTGGCCGGCCCCAGATGCAAGAGCTCCTGAAGAATGAGCTGGACCAAAAGGTTCTGGATCTGCTGGCAGCTAGGTACTGGAACAAGCCGATCGACGACCTATCGGAGGCTAAGCCAGACCTCGACAGCTTGGCGGATCTTCCCAAGGCCGCCCCTGACTCCCTATACTGGCGTCGACAGCTGGATTCTTCCACGTCTTCACTTACCAAGCTCGGCATGGGACGTCTGGCCACAACGGCGGTTGCCACTTCCATCCAGGCCCATGTGGATTCCCTCGTCGGCCGCTCCAGCTTTGCCAGCCATCCTTTTGCTCGACAGGCCATCATGGAAGCTGCCTCTACCATCCTAAACGAGAGATTCTACAGCACAAGCGACCAGGTGGAGAACTGTATCAAGCCATACAAGTTTGAGATTGACATCGAGGACCGAGAATGGGCTCAGGGACGAGAACATGTTGGAGGTGTTCTCAAGAAAGAACTTCACGACTGTGAAGCGGCCATCAAGCAGCTTGAGAACACCGTCGGCGGACGACGAAAGCTGAAGGAAGTCATGGGTTTTGTTGACAGGGCACGGAAGGGCGAGATCGTCGTGGAGGGTGATGGGCGAAGCGGTGCCGGCGGCTTCAGTGCAGCTCTTCTAGGCAAAGGTAAGCCATGTAACTGCAACGTTGATGGGACGCGTATTGACTATTGTTACAGGACGCGAGGCTGTCTTCCTTCGCGACAGAGCCGACATCATCAAGATGCGGCTCCTTGCGGTCAAGTCGAAGCAATGCGCCAACCCCAACAACAAGTACTACTGCCCCGAGGTTTTCCTTGATGCCGCCGCCAACAGGCTAGCCTCCACCGCCGTCCTCTTCCTCAACATCGAGCTCCTCTCAGAGTTCAACTATAACTTCCCCCGCGAGCTAGATCTCCGCCTAGGCTCCCACCTTTCTAAGGACGAGATTGAGAGGTTTGCAAAGGAGGACCCCAAGATCCGCCGGCACCTCGATGTCATCCGCCGGAAAGAGCTGCTCGAGCTCGCCCTCGAGAAGATGGAGAGCCTGCGACAGCTCGGTGGCGGTGGCGCTGGCCGTGATCGTGAGCGCACTTCAGCCAACTCGAGCAGGGACTCTGGGAAGCAACGCGGCCGCTGGGGGTTGTTCTAAGCAGATGCCTGTTAGCAGAGCGGGTACCTGCCAATACGAGACATGAGGACACGGAGTTGGAGGAGTTGACTTCTTGGTCGCTGGATTTAGACTTGATTTATGAGGAGGACTTATATCCCTAGCTAAGGAAAAAGGATATTGCCTGAAGATGCTTAGGCCGTTTATTGCGTCATTACCTACGTCCTTAGAACTTGGGCCCCTAAAGTTGATCATAAGGGTCGAATTATAGCAAGCAGGGCGAAGGAGGGCGCATTAAGCAGGGCCATTGGGCGAGGCTATAGATAGATGTGCTTTCGTTGCGTGCAGGATACCCTCCTCAATAACCTACCTATATCTTTATCAAGAAACTCATCTCACTTAAACGGACTAACCAGACCTATTACTATCCTAAGTATCCTTTAATCCTTATTAAAAATGTCTCATAAAGCTAGAGGATAATACTATTCTTAGTATAAAAACGTAGTTTATTTCTTTTTATAAGTTTAGGTTATTTCATAGAGTACTAAAACTATACTCTTTCGTAACTTTACAATGAGACTATTTACCGAGCAAAACATAACTGCCCATAAGTATATCCTTCTCCATCTCTTGAATTCTATCATCGCGGGCATCTCCAGGTCATCCACCGGAAAGAGCACCTCGAGCTTGCCCTCGAGAAGCTGGAGAGCCTGCAACAGCGCAATAGTCGTGAGTTCAGCCACCTCGAGTGGGGACTCTGGTAAGCAACGCGGCCGCTAGAGGAGTCGACTGATTGGTCGTTAGATTTAGACTTAGTCCCTAAGGAGCACTTATATTCTTAGCTAGGAGAAAAGACTGCCAACATGTATATCCTTCTCCCATCTCTTTCATTCCATCATGATCCCGTCCCTCATGTGCTACCGTCAGTGCTCATCTGCAGCGTTACCTCCCACCGAACACTACCGCCATGGCCGTAGCCCTCGCCCAGGCGGTTCTGGATGAGAGACGAGACCCGGGTGCGCAACTTGCTGAGCGACATCTCGTCGTAGCCCTTGACGACGCTCAGCTTCAGATTAGCCATGCAGAGCCCATAGTGAACCTGCCAGAACTGGGCGTCGTCGATGGTGACGATGCTGGGCTCGGTCTCGATCTCGCGGAGGACGGCGCTAACGCCGTTGTTTCCGCCGGTACCGCCGTATGACATGAGGAGCATCAGGCCCTGGGCCACAGCGAGGCGCATGCCCAGGGCAAACATGGCGAAGGAGATGACGGCGCAGATGAGCCGGTCCAGCCAGGTGGCGAGAGTGATGGAGAGCAGAGGCAGGAGAGCGATGAGCCCGGAGAAGGAGAGGGTGAGAAAGTGGACAGGGTTGGAGAGAACGCTGGGTAGGGATGCGAGGTAGGACACACGCATCAGTTTGGCAATGCGGGCGTGGTTTCGGAGGCCGTAGGCCGAGACGAGGGTACTGGCGATAGCGGCAGCCGAGACGAGGTCGATCGAGCGGTCGGGGCCGTCGTGGCCATGCTCATGATGAGCCTCGTGATTGCCCATTGACTCAAGCAGGTGCTTGAGGGTGTGGGAAACGAGGTCGAAGCCGCCAAAGAGGAGCAGGATGGACATGGCGAAACCAGCCAGAACCTCGGCCCTCTCCAGACCAAACGGATGGCGGATACTGCTACGGCGCCAGACTTCAAAGTTGCCGAGGACATCGACCATGACGCAGACGGCGGCACTACCGGCGTCGAAGAAGACGAGGTGGGAGAGCGCGGTCGTGGCGAGGGAGCCCTCGGAGCGGAAGAAGACGTAGGTTGCCACAGCGAGATGGCACATACTCCAGTAACAATGAATGCGCTGGTCCTTGGTCATGCTCTTCCATGCCTCGCGGACGGTGGGGATGGGGAGGGAGGCGGGGAGCACAGGCGGGGGTCTCTGCGGCGGTTCCCTGAAGATTTGATGTTGTGATGAGATGCTGCTGTGCTTGTATCGGTGACCGCGACGCTGTCCGATATTCTGAGGGAGCATGTTAGCATCTCGGGAGCGCGCAAGTAGGATACCGTAGGGGAAATTCGACTTACCGACTTGACAGGGCCAGTCGATATCACCTGCGTCTGGAAGTTGAAGGGGTTCTTGGGAGCAGCGGCAGAGGAGGCCTCGCCGGCCTCATCGTCGAGACCCATCGTCGGGAGTGATAAGGAGGATGAGGACGCAGTGGCAGATGGAGGGAAGAGGAGGTTCGCGGTGGATGAGTTGCGCAGGGCCGAGTCGCGATTGAGCTGGCACTGGATGGCTAGGGCGTCGGGGTCGATCTCGGTCTCGTCTTCGTCCTCGTTATCAATGGCAATTTCAATGTCGGCGTTGATGTCGTCGTCGCTGTCGCCGTGGACAACCAGGGTCGGTGGGGCGCGGATCTGAGGATGGAGATGAGGAGGACAAGCACCTGGATGGTCCGACATGTGCTGCTGCTGCTTTTGGGAGTTGGAGACGAGGCTACGCGTTCCCTAGGCTCGGACGACGAGTCGATTGGGGGGATACGGGTTCGTTATGGAATGGAGAGTTGTGTCATTGATCCGAACTTTGACTTTTTGCGATGGTCAGTTTTTTCTGGTTTCGGCGATGGCGCGCGCGGTCGTGGAGGAACAAAGAGGGAGAGGGCGGATGAAGTTGACGTCCGCGATCTGGCTGATAGTATCCAGATGGCCCCGGCCACTGCCCGAGACTTTCAGGGGTACTCCGGGAGATGCAGGGGGCTACTGGGGCCTGCGTCCCTCCTAAGCCACAACCCCATACCCGCTGCGGAAGGTCGCAGAGGCACCTGTAGCCCAGTGCGTTGCTGGTGGCAAGAGATAGGCTGCGTCGGGTTTCGAAACTTTTGTGGCGTCGGGGGCCAACAAGCCTCATTTTTGAAAACATCTGGGATTGTCGTCGTCATCAGCCTCATATTGTTTCCCCGATCTGGCTTCAATTTCATTTTGTCCAACGTCAGGAGAAAACAGCCAGAGCTGCGCAGAGGGAAATGCAGGGGATCTATTCGCGACAATAATGCCAACTTACGGCGCGTCTTCACCGCCGTGGATGTCAGAGCCCAGCCGTTCCCGCAATCGTCGTTGCCACCGTCTCCCAACCACCGTCTTCATTGTAGCTCGTCGTCCCTGACAACTCCCAAACGCCCACCTCGAGGTCTGCGATATCAACCACCCCAGCCATGGAGGGCGCTCCTCGGAATAAGCGCGATGTCTCACCAACGCCGTCTCCCTCCCATCGGCGTGCTCCCTCCGGTTCGAGTCTCCTGTCCAAGTTCCCCTTTATGAAAACGTCGTCAGAGAGCCGACAAGCGCGACAAGAACACGATGGCAATGGCATCGACGATAACGCCCCCGCGGCTGCGCCCCGTTCGACACAGCGACCATCAGCGAGTGTGATACAGTACCAAAAAACGCGACGGCGAAGGGGTTCCCTCAGGAAGGTCGCTCTGCTCGGCCGGGGAGCGCAGCGCGAGCGACGGGACAGCAGGCCCCTGATTATCGACACTTCGCACGCTGCGGCATACGGTCTCGATCCGGCAGCCAGGCAGACCGAAAGCCCCTCGCAGATTGAGCCATTGGATTTCAACGCCACGTCAGAAGACACACCGCGCGCTTCGATCGAAGGATTTACCCCTTTGGCGAGCAGCCTCGACGCTCCACCCGCAGTACCCCAAACAGTGAGCATGCCACAGTCGGTCGCGCATGCAGTATCGCATGCTGACCGAGACGGTGCATCCTATACGTCGACGGATGAGGAGGACATTCTGCAAATCCCCCGGGGTTCAGCAGCGCTCCGACAAGGGCTGGCCATGCCTCCAGGGCCGGATTCGTACTTTGGCAGCTTGGAGTCGACCATCTCGCACGAGCGACGGCGGTCAATCCACCGAGCCAAGTCGCCCTTGTCGTACGGCGGTCTCTCGACCAATACAATCAATGCGCACGACGACTGGGACTACGCGGAGACAGAGTGGTGGGGATGGGTGGTGCTATGCGCGACGTGGTTTGTGTTCGTTATCGGGATGGGCTCCTGCTTTGACGCCTGGACATGGGCCTGGGACGTGGGCAAGACGCCGTACGCGCCGCCGGAGCTCGAGGACGACCCAACGCTGCCGATTGTGGGATACTACCCGGCGTTGATAATCCTGACGGGTGTCATGGCCTGGGTATGGGTTGTCGTGGCCTGGGTGGGTATGAAATACTTTCGGCACGCCAAAATCAGCGGTGACTGAGATGGTGCCATGTTGCTGCAGACTCTATGGAAAGTCTAATCCCGGCCATTGGTGCTGCCAATGGATCATTAATGACAACTCATTTGATACCCAAGACATGAACGACTCGGTCACCTTCTCTCAAAGTTCCACCGAAAATTTCTACATCGAGCGGTTCACGCAGGGGTGAAGGGAGGTGTTGGTTGAGCGAGCACCTGTTGGTTGCAATAACGCATGCACATCCGAATTTGGAATAGGATTCCAAGCCCGCGGTTGGGTCGTCAAAAAGATAAGCGCCTAGCCGGCGGCAACACACGCCAGGGCAGCCAATCAGGCCCGGCCCTAACTAGGGAACATGGCGCTCTCTGCGGGGCCGTGGCAAGCCTCAATCGCGGGAATGACGATGAATCAAGGTGAATCAGAGGGCATGCAGATCTGGTCAACACGAGCTGAAAAAGGTTCAAACTAGACTAGCAAGACGGGACGAAGAAAGGATGTGGGGAGGTATTGGCAGCACTCGAGGCTTTGCCTCCGCACTTGCGCACTTGAACGACGCTGTCTCTGCGAGATCTGTCACGATCCAATCGTAGCGACTGAATTCGGCCGGCAGCGGCTGGATTTACGTCACTGCTGCCCTGCCTGCTTCGGCTGCCAAGGGACGGTCTGGTGGCGAGCTTGGGTTGGTCGCTAGTAGCTGCATAAGATTGAACAATGACCAAGCAGTAGTCGAAGTAAAGAAAAAGCAGAGAACAAAGAGAACACGGCAACTTTCTGAATCATTGTCTGCATGTAGGGTAGAGACGGCAATGCAAGCCGCCCCGGTCCATCTGATTATCCAACCAAGTAGCCAACCAGCACCGAAATATCCGTGCTTAGCAAATTCCCCGATATCCAATCTGTGCTTTGTCATGATTCAGCATTGAGCGATAAAAACGGTGATGTGCATGAAGAGATCGACAAGTCCATGCCCAAGAAGGTCGTTGGAGAATGACCCGTGGAACATCGAGAACTCGCCGTCCCCGAATGAGATTGAATTCGCCTGACACGAGGATCTGCACTGTGATACTGTGTGTCTCTTGGCCCTCGATTCAGCGGGCAAGGCGAGCCATCTGATGTGGCCAATTCTTAGAGGAACAGTGCGAATGGGGGGGCTCGTGGGGGGCCCTTTTCTGCCAACCACGAGAAAAATCCAGAACGAGCTGAGAACCCGGAAGGAAGTGCGGGCTTCTTGGCGTCCAAGCACAATCCCCCTCCCCGGGTGCCCTCGCACGTCTGCCCATCTTCAGTCATGGCCTCTGCTCTTTTTGTGATCATTATAGCAACTTCACGACCTGACGTGACATTATGGAAAAAAGATCCGGACTCCTGAATGACTGGTCTCGTGATCAACTTCGGTAGCGAGACTAGGCCGCCGACAAGCGAGGGTGGATTTCGGCCGGTGGGATCTCTTTTGAGACGTCCATGATGAGAAATGAAATGTGCGGTGGTTTTAATGTTGCAACGTCGGGTTTCACCTGCACACAAGAAAAGCAAGCCACTGCATCAGAACAGTCAGACTTTTTTTTCCTCTGTGCCTTCGATGGAACTTTATCGCCTTGAATCTGGCTGCAGTATCGCTAGATTAACTCTCGTTTAGCACAAGAAGCTCCTCCATATTGACTTTTTGATGAGAAGACGTTTGTTTATTAAAGTTGAAAGCCCTCTCTACCCGTCCATGATATCGCGACCCTGTTGGTGCCCCGTCAAGGTAGCCCATTTCCAGTCCGTAGAGGTCGCGGTTCGCCGAGGTCCTGAGTCGTATTAACCGTGTCAGGGCTGGAAGCCTCTTGCACCAGAACGGGAGTCTTGTGGTTGTCGAAAGCAACCCCCTAGCTTTTTCCCTTTGTTGGCCGCCTGTTGGGCCGACCCGGTCATCTGGGAAAACCCTCAGGGAATGTAGCTTCAGACAATTCCCGGGAGTCGGATCCGAAAAAAAAAAAACATGGTTCTCATGAGAGACACACCCTGTCAAAGCGTGAGATGAGCAGCAGAACAGAAGGGAGAGCAAGCCCTTGCCGCCCGCCAACTCACGCCTGAAACAATTCCACCAGTGGCCATATTGAAAATCAAACCACTGGGCGCCCAACCTCGCTGAAAACAACACCCAAGGGCCAAGGCTAATAATACCATGTCTCCTCCCCTCGGCTCAGCTGTCCTGTCCATGTACGGATACCTTGACGAAAGCTTCACCTGAGTTCAGTTACATCTCATCAAAACTCGGGATAACTTTTCTCTTCCTCCTCCCCCTTCGCCATCGCCGATGCGGAGGATTTGCCATCAAATATCCGCTCCTCCATCCATTCACCTGCCTGTAATCCGCTGACGATCCACAATCCCATTCGCCCGCAGGCAGTATACTGACAGGAGGAGGCGAGTAAGAGTAGAGAATGCGAACGGGGAAAAAACAAGAGATTTGGAGTGAAAACGAGAACCTCGCAGTCACCTCAACTTCGAACGCTGCAACAATAGTGCATCATCCCTTGATTTCTTGTGCTTTCTTATTCTTGGTCTCCCTGCTCAGGTTTCAGCTCTGCACGTATTCACCGCAAACTGCTTTTTTACATGGAGCCGCCACTCAATCACCCAGAAGAAAGAAGCTGTTCCTGTCCTGAATCACTCTGATTCCTACAAACCTCAAAGGACAGAGGTAGAGGTACCACGTCCCTCCACCGCCACACACGCTCACCAAGCGCACCTCATCAGGCCTGGAGGGACACACAGACCTCCCCCATTTCTCGTCCCCCGATTGAAGCCCCAAGGCCCGCAGAGGCCCTTCCCCCCCCCCTGTGCGCCGCCGCCCAATTCGGCCTCCCCTACCACGGCCTCCCCTACGGGTCTAGAGGTACCGAGCCTGGGCTTCCAAAACCCGCCCAAAACCAAACCAGCCTCTTGACTCCTCACCCGCTCTACTCCCTCAACCCTCTCTCTTTTCTCCCATCCCCCCCATCCATCATCTCCTCCTCCTCCTCCGGGGCCCGATACGTTTCAACGCCATCACCAAAATCCCCTCATCTCCCATTCCCACCCTGTACTCCTTTCTTCGCGTGTACGGATACGTATCTACCGTTCGTCCATCCTCGAGCTCTTTTTCGTCCTCCGGCCGCGGAACCGTTCCCCCCTGCCTGCTCGCGAGCAATCCTGCGACCATCCGCTCCATCGCGTCACGACCCGTTTACGATAGCCTCAAAAACCTGTCCGACTCGTTCCTCTTTGGCCAGTCCCCCATCGAGGGGTTTGTCCAGAGCCTTCTCCGACCTCGTCCACCATCCCGTCGCCCTTCCTATCGCCGCCATTCTGGCCCAGTTCCCGCTGTCATCAGGCTGCTGGTCGCCACGCCACTCCGACATTTTTTTTGGCATCACTGGAAATAATCCCTCCCGCCTCCTCCCTCTCCTGCCTCGTCCTTCTGCATCCGGCCATCGCCATCAGCAGCAATCATGAGGGAAGTCAACTTTAGTATTCCCAACGTCAATAAGGCGTCCGTCGGCATCACCACCGCCCTCTACGACCGGCGGGCTCTCGACTGCACCTCGACCCTCCCCCTCATCAACTCCCTCAACCATCTCGCCTATCTAACCACTTCGTCTGCTCGTATCCGCGACATTCTCACCGTAGATGGAGGCATCGAGCGTCTCGTCTGCATCCTGAAGCAGGGTCGCAGCAAGGACATGATGGGCATGTGGAAATGGAACCTTGCCTTCCAGTGTGTCGTCAATATCGGCGTCCGAGGCACCGAAAACGTCCGCACCCGTGTCGTCGAGGCTGACATGGTTCCCGTCATCGCCACCATCCTCGACAATTATATCAAGGCCATCGACAAGTGCCGCGAAAAGGCAGAGGAGGCCAAGCAGAAGCAGATCCACGACCACCACCATCGCCACCGAAGTCACGAGCACCGGTCCGCCCCAAAATCCTCCTCCGTCTCCAACCCGGCCTCATCGGCCTCATCTGCATCCTCCGTCGCCGCCTCTTCTGCTCCCTTTGGCCATCGCTCCATCCCTCGGGTGGATGCCGGCGACCAGAGATCGATTCGCCGTCACGGCCCTCCGCCATCCATTGACGTCTCAGCCACCTACGCCGGCCCGTCCACCGCCGCCCCTCCGCCCCTGCCTCAACAACAACTACAACAGCAGCCCCTAGACGCCGCTCTGGCGACTCCTCAGTATCCCCTTTCTACCCCAGACCGATCTGCCTCGTATACCCCAACCCGTCACCACAGCCTGAGGGGCTTCGAGAGCCGTCACGCCACGACTTCGGCCCCCCGTCAGACCATGCAGCCCCTTGCAACCGCAGTCCCGACGACCGAGACCGTCGAGGGCTTTGTGAGACCTGTTCGTGACATCGACCGCCTTGCTTCCATGGCCCCATTCGGCCCCACCGACTTGGCCTCCCAACCTACGTCCCCCACGACGCCTCTCCCGCCATCCCAGATGCGTTCGCCTACCGTCCGCCCGGCTTCGGCTCTTGGCCCCTCGGGTCGATCCCGCAGACGCCCCTCGATCCGTCACCAGAACTCGACGGCTGACGCCGATGACATCAATGGGGACAGCATGCCTTCAGACGAGTCCCCCGAGACCGAGATGACGGGCACCGACAACATGCAGTCTGCCGTTGGCATCCAGGACATCACCATGGAGGATGGCGATGCCATGCTCGCTGGTTCAGCCCTCGACTTGGCTACCCCAACCGTCTCCGAGACCCATCAGGAGGCCAGCACCTTCAACATCACCCACAGGAGTCCAATGGATGGCAGCATCGCCAACAACACCACTCCCACCCCTGTTCCGCCAATCGGGCTGTCACCCAACCGACCCGCCCTGGCCACCCCTCCTCAGCCTCCCATGCCTGCCACCACCGTGCCGCGATATCTCCTCGACCGTCACTTTGTTCCGAACCCTCAGATGCTTGCCGCCATGCCTCGAGAGGAGGATGTGCTCATGTCGCTGCAGCTCCTCGCCTACGTCTCCAAGTATTGCGGCCTCCGGTCCTATTTCCAGAAGAGCCATCTCGTTCCTCGTCTCAAGATTGGAAAGGAGCTTGCTGTGCTCGACGGCGAGGAGGAGGTTCCCGAAGTCTACGACGAGGATGCCGATGATGAGGAGTATCTTCTTCCCAACGACTTCAATCTTTTCCCACTTGTCGAGAAGTTTACCGTTCGCTATCACAGCACTGATATGCAGTACTGGGCCGGCGTCGTCATGAGAAATCTCTGCCGCAAGGACGACACACGTGGAGGCATCCGTCAGTGTGCCTACTACCAGTGCGGCAAGTGGGAGGAGTACACCCGTCAGTTCGCCAAGTGTCGCCGTTGTCGACGGACCAAGTACTGCAGCAAAGAGTGCCAGAAGAGCGCCTGGGCTTTCCACCGCCACTGGTGCGTAGCGGCCACCCAGTAGGCCGGCCGCCTGGCACTTTTTCTTTTTACACGATGACAGCATCAACTCGGCGCATTCTGCGGCATCAATGCTTGTTTCACAGTGTTCTTCCAAGGGTTGCAAATGCATTGCACAGCAAAGCGTGTCATGAGCGCATGGCGTTTCCTCTCGATACCACTGGTTTTTGCTTTCTCTTTTCATGGGCGTCTTCCGGCTGGGCATAATGGTCGTTGGGTTTTGGGGGGCATTACCACTTGTCGTTGCACTTTTTTTTTTCCTCCAACTTTTCTTCCCCCCCTTTTCTTGTTGCCTTCATTTTCTCGACCTCTTCCTCACCCTTGGAGGCCTTGCGTTCTAATTCTTCCTCATTGTCGGCTGGGAGTCTCTCGGGAGGTTTATCATAACCTCGAGCCTCTTGTAAGCCATGGGCGGGCGTCAAGCAGACGACGACGACGCTCGCCATGTATATAGATACCTTTGATCGCTGGCGGCCCTCGGAGGGCATCACTTTCGGGGGCACGGAAATCCGGATATGACTGATGACGGAGCACGAAGGAGAGCGAATGAGAATGGACAGGGAGGCTGTATTTCGCAGGCTCTGCTGTGTAAATTGACTCGGTGGATGTGGATGTGGATGGACGTATCCAACGGCGTTGGATGGGCGGCCTTTTTTGACTGGTGAATTGACCTGGAATAAGGCATCATCAGGGGCGTCGGTCGTGGCGAACGATGCAGTCGCTACTCAGAATCTTCTACATATTCCTTTGGGTATAGATGAAATGAACCAACGAATTCAAACAACGGGGGGGCGTGAATGGCCTGTGTGGTGTTATATCAATGCTTGATATCAAACGGACGAAGTCGAATCTTCTCTTTCGCTTGTGAGGTGACCGGTTACGAAGTGTCTAATCAATTGGCCAATTTTGCATGATATTGGGTTACCTGTTTTGGGCTACTTTTGTGCTCTCGGGCCATGAATTGGATACAAGGCTAGCACCTGGACTGATGGGATGGGACGAGAGAAATATGTGAATAGCGACTAATTGGCTTCGATTTACATTCAAGAGGACCCGAAACGCCAGCCCTTCTCCTTCATCTCCAGCCTTTTCTTTCAATGACAATGCCTCACTCGGCTCTCCACCCGATATCACAGAGGTTGATCACCTCCCCCCTTTGCTACTCTCCCTCTTACCGAGAACCCATGGCCTTCCTCCTCGCCTTCCCGGGCCGCGACTTGGTGACCTTGCCGCCGCCTGCCTTCATCTTCTTGGCGTTGAAGCCGCTGAGGTCGCCGGAGCTCATTGCGTCGCCAGACTTGGCGTGGCGCTTCTTGCCGCCGAAGCCGTACTTTTCGTTCTTCTTTGCCCGCTTGTGGTTCGCCGGGCCGCCCATCTGGCCGCGGCCGGCGCCGGAGCGCTGGTTGTGCTTCTTCATCTCACTCTCGACGCCCACGTCGAAGATGTCTGCTTCTTTGGTGCCGAGGTCGGCGCCTCCAGATTCTTGGCGCTCTTGAACAGATTGGTTAGTACCACAAAGGAGGGAGGGAGGGGGGAAAACTGCTCACTTCGCTTGAGGTTCTTGATCTTGTCGAGGGTCTCGCGCTTCTCCTTTTGCCGCTCCTGCAGCTTGGCGACCTGAACCTGCTTGCCAAACTTCTTGAGGTCGCGCAGCTTGCGGGCCTCGGCGGCGGCCTTCTTGTTGGACGCCTCCTCGACGAGCTTGGCCTTGACCTTTTCCATGTGGGCGTCCTCCTTGACCATCTCGGCGAAGTAGTCCTTGGGGCGGGAGAAGGGCACGCCCTCGGCGCGGAGCAGCTTGCGGGCCTGGCGGGCGGCCTCGAGGCTCTGCGAGTAGAAGGCGAGCTCGCGCTGGAGGTCGTCCGACACGTCGGGGATGGAGGCGGCCGTCTCGGCGCCGGACAGGACGGCCTGGTGGGTGGCGAAGGGGACGGACTTGTCGGTGGGGACGGCGATGCGGTTGAGGGCGGCGAGGAGGGCGGTGGTGTTGTTGATGGTGAGGCGCTGGTGGGGGATGAGGTCTTCCTTGTCGGCTTCGTCAAGGTCTTCGAGGTCCGACATGGGAATGTCTTCCTCGTCTTCTTCTTCGTCCTCGTCCTCATCGTCTTCCTCGGCTGGTGCTTTCTTACTCGTGGCAGTCTTCTTGATCGCGGGAGAGGTATTCTTTTTCGGCTTGCGGGGGATCTTGTCCTCGAGCTCGATTGACGAGTCGGAGTCGTCGCTGTCGTCGATACCGTCTAGGTCAAACTGATTTTTTTTTTGGTTAGCCTGATGGTTCCAAGGGGGCTCAATTGGAGGTCTGAACAAACCTTGCTGTTCTCTTCCTCCTCCTCCTCCTCATCATCATCCTCGGCGACCTCATCCTCATGCTCTTCCTCGTCGGCGCTCGAATCCTCCTCCTTCTCAGATGCCCCGCCACGAGCGGCCCTGTTGCGCTTCTCGGCCTCTTTCTGTTTCCGCTTCAACTTGAGCTTCTTGAAGTCCGTGCCCTTCTCCGCGGCTAGCGCCATCTTGAGCTTGCTTTTCGTGACCATTTTGACGGTGGTGGAATCTGGGGGGTGCTGGTCGTTGAGAATTTGGCTGGCGCGGCGCTTTTCCAAGCTGGCTGGGGGTGCTAATGGGAAAAATCTCCAAATTCTGCCGCGGGATGGTGTTCACCGCTTAGACATTTTTTTAGTGGGGCTTTGCAGAAGGTTCCGCGCTGGACTTGCCGAATTGGACTCTTGATTGCTATCGTTGGAAATTGGAAGTGCTCAAATGTCTTGCTCAGAACATAATATGTTAAAGTTGGCAAGTCATAGTCTGCTATACCTTTAATTTGATTGATAATGGAAATGTTATTATTATTGATTTTTCCTTTCTTTTTTAATTATTCATCATACTTCAAGTTGGGAAACCTAGTCCTGGCTTCGACTCGTTCAGTTCAAAGCATGGCATGCGAATCACCATGACGAGAGCAACATTTAGTCCAAAGGCTTGTATTCAAGAAGTGTTAAAAATGAGGTATAAGTAAAAAACCACCCCCGTCACCATCCATCTGCTGATAGCCGTCCTGTTTCCATCTTGCGCTTGATGGACTCAGGCAGCCTGTGGTGTAAGTGGCTTCTGAATGCCAGCGTCCCGTCATCCAGAGCCGATTCAAAAAAAGGGTCAACAAGCCAATGGTATTCCTTTCCTCCCCGTTGTCATTTGCATCCTCCAATGTCGTGAGAGCAGTTGCTTGTCGAAGGGCGATCGAGTTTGTTGAGCTGGTGGGAAGGTTCTTGTCGAGCCACCTAGCTCAAGAAGGAACCGCTTTCAAGCCAGAGAAGAGGGCACACTTTTTTGTTTGTCGATTTGTTTACATGATAGTGCAGCCGAGAGGGTAGCCGGGGGTCTGGCCGTTGGCAGCCGGCTTAGCCATGACGGAGCAGCCAAGGGGGTAGCCGGGAGTCTGGCCGTTGCTGGTGGGCTTGGCCATGACGGAGCAGCCGAGGGGGTAGCCGGGGGTCTGGTTGTTGGTGTTCTTGGAGGAAGGCATTCTGAAGGCTGGGGGTGGAAAGACTTGAAAAGTCAGAGAGTGTGTCTGGGTTGAGAATGGTGGAAAGAGTGTTTGTGTGAGTGTATTTGTTGTGTTGTGATGATGAGGAGAGGGATTGTATCCAGAGGGAGGATGTCGTCCTCTTTATACCTGAATTTCCTTCTCATTTTTTGAACTCATTGCCCCCTTCGCGACGAGTGAGTGAGACGTGCTGAGAGTTGATGACGGTTGTGAGGCTTGTGATCCGTGCGAGATGGCCTTCATATTGTTCTCCCACAAGCTCTTCATATTGTTGTCGACCAGCCAAAGAGCTGGAGGAGCTAGTGCCCGCCACCACACCTTGGCAGGCCTTCCAGAAACTTGCCCCTGTTCCATCGGAAACGTTGGCGAGGTCGGAAGATGTTTATTCTTGGATGCAGTCGGGGTTGGAGTTGTCCGGTGACTTACATGGAGGTGAGGGCGCACGGATCTGAGGCTTGAGTTTCTTTGTAGTCGCTTAATATTGTTCTCTTCCCCCTACTAGGTATTGTTCCTCACGCATCACCACAAGCTTCGCTTCTCGCCCAACGAGCCAAAACCCTTGCAAGGCTTGGATTCTCATATACTTAGATAGCCTAATTCTGTTCTCTTTCACTCAAGTCATTGCTCGTGCAGAGAGCACGGGGTCAATAAGTGGAACCGGAACTTGCCAGCCCTAGTAGAGACCAATTTGCCGCCAGAACAATTACGTATGTTTAGAAGCGACTGAATGGGAGCCTGAGGAGGTCAGTGCAAGTTCGAGATTGGGAGACCAAGAGGAGTAGAGGCGCAGATCCTTACCATTTGCCTTTCAATGTGATCACAACCCACGGAGCCCCGGCCTCATCCACCTCCTTGTCCACCGTGGTCGAGAAGCAAATGGCACTCATGATGCCGTCGCCAAACTTCTCATTCAGAATGGCCTTGTAAGCGTAGCCGTAGTTCTGCACGATCTCGTAGAGCCGGTAGATGAGAGGCTCAACGGGGGGCATCGGCCCAGCCTGGCCGCGGTTGGGGAACCCCGTCATCTGGGCAGCCAACGACTCCTTGGGCACGTCTAGAAGCTCCGAGAGGCGCTCAATGTCCTCAGTCGAGGCTGTGGCTTGGCCGTAGAACAATGCCGCGCATGCAACTTCGCTCCGGTCCAGATGCTTGGCGATGGTCTCGAAGCTCAGGCCCTTGGCCGCCTTGCCATCGAAGAGCATCTTGGAGTACGCCGGAAGCCTATCGGCAACCGTTGACTGGAAACTGGGATGAGCGACAACTTCGTACAAGCATGGGGGATCACGCGGCATCTCACATCGAGGGTTGCGATGCGTCCTTCGTTTGCCATGGTTAATGCAGGGAGAGTTGTGGCGGTGGGTGCAATGTTTGATTGTTCTCGGTATGAAATGAGAAGGGGAGGTCTGATCGAGAGGGCTTCAAGGGAGGTCTATCAGGTAATGGCGGAGATGTTTTCCCTTTCCCTTCCAAACTTGCGGGGTTTTGCTCTATGACGTGTCATGGATGCACCGAGATGAGAAGCTGCCATTCGGTGATATTCCGGAGACTCGGATTTACTCGTTCGACAGGTGGAAAACTCCAATATTCGCCCCAGATCGGCCCCGTTTGATGCGATGCTGGTGCCGTTCATCCGGCTAACCGTCTTTTGGCATATACGTTCCTTGCGCCCATCAGGTCGTCAACGTTGAGGAGGTCGACGCCCTCATCAACCAAGACATCCCAGAGTTGATTCCTCACATGTGTCGGCCAGTACGGCAGACCCCAGTATCGCACCTTGAGTCCTCGGCTATGTGCCTGTGCAATTTGCTCCCGCAACTTGGCGAGCTGCGGCGGCTGGAGCCCGCCATGGCCGACTTTGCCGATTGTCTTTTTGAACGAGACACTGGCGTAGTATGAGTTGAGCGTGCTGTACGCTCCTCCGTCAAGATCAGCAAGAGGAGCATCGAAGAAGATGTCGCGCGAGGGAGTATCCTCGTCCACGCTCCGAACTTCTGTTTCGCCGGTCCCCACGACTGTGATGGGCCTTGAAACGAACGTCCCGTCGCTGACATGGCTCAGCCATCCCATCTGTCGCAGCGGTTCTAGCTTCTTCAGCAGGAGGGGCCAGGCAGTTCTGGGGTCTGACTTCAAGTCCACCAGCAATACCAAGGTCTGGTCTGGCTCGCGATCATACACGCCTCGAATCGGCTGGTCTGCGTCACCGAGTGGATTCCTGGCCTGGAGCAGCTCGAACAATGGTTGAATGTACATGGACGTTAGAGTTCGGTTGAGAGAAAGCCCCCCCAAGTCGTGACCGACGTACAGCTCGTCGCTCAAGACCCAAACGTCCGCCTCGACTCCGACGCAGCCGGCGAGAATGGCCGAGTGAAGCGGTGCCTGTCTCCAATAATCGTTGTGCGAATGGCAGGGGATTGGGAGCACTGAGCTGAGATCTGGAGGGAGACCAAATTCCGCTTGTGAGCTGAGATCATGAGGCCAAAACAAGGGGGCAAGGTTGAGAATGAGGCCGACCAAGATGGCTATGGTGCTGCTCATGGTTAGTTGTGATACAAGAGCGCAATGAGAGATAGGGCTTGCCTCAAAGCTGCTCCAGCCATGCCCAAGGCGAGGATATAGGGGCTCCTCTTGCTCGTCGGACCCGATGCGGCCAATCCTGCTTTGGCCTCATCATGGGTTTTGGTTTCATGAGATATCATTGTCTCGTCGGAGTGGTCGGCCCATCGATTCAACAATAGAAGACAACAAAATTGTGGTGATTCTGCAAAGATTGCTGCCTTGTCCATGATCGAGCAATTAAAGCACTTCCCGCATGTCCAGGCATGCAATGACAGCCACCCATGTCGCCACGCCATCGTTGTCGGGCCCCGCTCAAGCTGTCTCGGTCATCATCCCGTGGCATCTCCGAAGGGATGAGGGAGAGATCCAGGCTTAGTGGGTGGATGAAGGGTCACTTTTCACGTAGGAAGACTGCCCGAAGGCAAAGCAAGGACTGGGACTCATCATGGATCCACAATATCGATGTCATGATGGAAGTGTGGTGTTTAGGACAAGCCTGATCTCAAAAGAGGGTGGTGAAGGATAAGGGACTCGGCCGAGTCCAGTATGTACTGATAGCTGAGATTGGGTTTACTGAGGGACTGGATACATGAGTGGTCGCAGCATCTTATGTGGGTGAACTTGTACCAGGTGGGCCAGTGACTTTTGAAGACTTGGCCCAGCGATAAGCCATGACGCCCCCGATAAGAGAATTTTTGGATGGCACTCTTCTCTATCTTCACCAACCTCAGTGGAAATCCTCCCACTACATACATCATTCCGACACGGCGCAACAGACCTTTCTCATTGGCCATAGCGATCGCAAGCTGTATTTAGCAAGAAACGCACACATTTGAACAACCTCGCTTTCAACGGAAACAGCAACCATGCCGCACAAACACAAGAGGAAGAGAGGAGACGACGAGGCAGAGTAAGTTAATACGCTTTCCTCTCTCTTCTTGAATTCCGCCACTGACGATCGACTTTGCAGCTTCAATCTCCCGCCATCGCAAAGAGCGCGACCACTACCCGTCGGATCGAAGAATGCTACCGCAGGCAAGGACGGTCCGGCCAAAGGCAAGAAGGGCAAGAAGGGACGCCAGGACAACGACGCCCCCCGCGCTTTTAGACGGCTCATGGCTGTCGCGCAGGGCAAGAAAGTGAGATCTGGACTTGACAATGGAGATGGAGGCAAGGCATCAGCAAAGGAGGCATCTCAAGAGCTCAAGATCCGCCCCGGCGAGGATCTAAGATCCTTTGCCCACCGAGTCGATGCCTCCCTCCCTGTCTCAGGCCTCACTAAGAAGACGGAGGTCAAGGACGGCAAAGACGAAGCTGGCCTCAAGATCTACCGCACCAGGAAAGAGAAGAAGATGCACAAGCTCTACGAGCAGTGGCGCTCCGAAGAACGAAAGATCAAGGAGAAGCGCGAGGAGGAGGCCGACGAGGCAATTGGACGGGAACTCGACGAGGACCCTTCGGGCACCGCAGCCTTGGCCTTGGCGGAGCTGAACGAAGTGACGAGCAAGAAGTCGCGGCGACGACGGGGCAAAGTCGACGACGATCCCTGGGCAGAGCTCAAGAAGAAGAGAGCCGAGGCCAGGGTTGCGGTGCATGACCAGGCACAAGCACCACCTGAGCTTAACAAGAACACGTCGCGACAGCTCAAGGTTGAAGATGCCACAGCTAATGTCGGAAACATTCCCAAGGCTGCGGGCAGCCTGAAGCGGCGGGAGGAGTTGCAGGAGATTCGTGCGGACGTGGTGGATGCCTATAGAAAGATCCGGGAGCACGAACAAGCAAAGTTGACGGGTGCATAGAAAAACGGAGCATAAAATTGAAGCGACTACGGAGTTTCGGCGTTTGACGAAGAGACTTTGACGAAGAGACGTATGCACAGAAAACATGCAGCGGATCTGTTCGCTCGACTCTTTTCCAGAATTTTCAAATGCAAGCTGAAACTCACTTTGCCCGATGCTATAAAAACCCGAGTCTTCTATCTTTTGTTTCATTCTTACTTCTTTTATTTCTATATTCCTTTAAGAATATGAGCGAGACACCCACCGTTAGCACTGGACCGGATATCCATGGACGCTGGGAAGATGAGCAAGTGGTCGCTTTTCCCGTTGGAGATCCAACGGAAGATCTGTGACTCGATAGTGTCAACCAACCACCGTCTAACTGACTATTCTCTTGTCTGCCAAGAATGGCAAGGGCTTTTCGAAAAGGAAATCTATCGACGCCTCACCATAACGCAGGATCGAATCAGCGACGTCAACAAGTATGTACACCGTCAACGGAATCTTGTGGAGCACATCTGGTTGCGAATCGAGCTTGAGACATACGCATGCGACGTGTACGCATTGCCGTCAGAGCCCTGGCAGTTCGAGGAGGAAGACCGCTGGTTCAACACCCCGGTCATGAAGCTCTTTGAGATCCTCCACTCCTGGGACAAGGACAGAGACTCGTCTGCGAGAGGCCTCACCCTGGAAATCAGCGCCATTCCGACAGAAGACCTGTATAACGGGCTCTTCAAAGGTGTTTTTCTGGATGCAGATCTGGGACGGATCCAAATACCTCACGGAGTTGGCCTGCGTCGATGTGATGACGGGATACATGCATGTTCCAGGACCATTTCTGCTTTTCGGGCCTCAGGTCGTGCTCTGCCACGTCAAATGGCACTTGGCGACCTAATCCCCTTCTCTGCCGAGGCCCGGACGGCCCCGGTTGTCACAAGTCTTCTGATGCGAAGACATACCCGGAGAATAATCAGCTGCCACAGCGTGGTGAACATCTTGAAGCATCTTCCACGCCTCCAACACATGACTTTTGAGCCCAGGCGGGAATTTAGAGAATCTCCTTTACCTCACTCACGTAAGAACGCACAACAAAAACCTCCCTACCCCGAGTCGAGGAGCAATGAAGCTAACCAGTCTCTAGGCCATGAAGCCATGATAAATTGGCTGCCGGATACCCTCCGGAGCTTTATCCTCTTCGAGGACTTCAACGAGAACCAGGAGCAGGTGATGTACTGCTGCGACACTATGAAGATACGCTCAAAGGGTACGTGGGAGCTCTTTCGGTCTCCCGTCGCATCGCTCAGCCAAGAGCTGGCCCCGCGCAGCCTCCCTCTCGAAAGACTGGCGGCGTCTTATCCGATAGAAGCAAAGCACTTCTTCCAGGCATGCCGGGATAGCTGGGTCTGGCCTAACCTGGTTGAGCTGGCCTTGACATCCCCGCTGCTGGAAGCGCCAACGCCCGAAGCAAGCAAACTGCTGGTTGAGGCCGCAAAAGTTGCCCTTCGGATGCCGAGGCTTCGCACGATGGAGATATGGTGCGGTAGATGGGGGAAGGCGGCGAAGTTTCAGTTCTGTGCTGCCGACGACGCTTGTGCAATGATCTCATGGAGTGGCACTTGGCACATGGAGTTCAACAGGGAAGTGGTCTCTCGGTGGCGAGAAGTCGCAGAGTGTCGCCGGCGGAGCCTATCTGTCTTGCAAGGGAAGATGCTAGACTCGCACTGCATTACGTCTCATGCCACGGCTGTCAAGGCGCTGGAGCTCTCTTGTCAAGTAGCCCATCCGGCTTCTCTGGAGGAGATTCGTAGGGAGATGCCGCGCCGCCTAGATATTGCTTCCAGAGTTAGCTAAAGAGCCGTCTCTGCCTTTCATCCTGGCAGGTTAACATCGTTTGACAGGTCCTTGGGCGTTAGAGAGATTTGGGTGAGATTTGTTCCTGGATGCTTGTTGATCCATAAAAATGATAATAATGGCATGACCCGGTGTCTTTTTTTGCGACATCGTCAACAGCTCAGTAATGCAATAACGATATCAAGTAAACTATTCGTCTCTCGTCTAGGGCTCCAGCCTTACCATTGAGTTGTGCTGCTAACCTCACCTATACCGACCGTGAGTGGCAATATTTCAAGTACGTATAAACTCCGTGTTGGCTTCAGAATGGATTGCAACCAATTCGTCAACGTGTACAATCCTTCAGTAGCACCGCAAGTTCGATCGTCGCGTCCTCTCGCGTTGCGCAACCATGCCATCCCACTGATATCGTCACTGGATGCTTATGTCATCATCCGCGCCGCCGCTCCGGTCGTTCTCCATCACCCCGCCATCCCCACTTCATCTTGCGCTTTAACTGCAGCAACGGAAAAAAAGTACCAGAACAACTGCAGGGCTCCTCGTTCAATTCGCCCCAGACGACTTCAGCGCAGAATTTTTTTAAGGCATCGCTTCAACTCAAGAATGAGCTATACGACTAGTTGCATGACATGGCATCGGAGCTCGAAGGCTTGATCGCGGGCCTGTTGGTGCACATCTCGTGCGCCGGCGAACAAGGCAGGTTTTTTTTTTTTTTGAGATTCGTCTTGTTAAGTTTCGATAGCAGAAACTGACGGGTTCCAGGGTGTCCCGTGGGTGATGTTTTGGATGCGATTCATAATCCGTCAAGATCTCAAGATGAACTGCTCCCGCCAATGCCCCAAGGCGACCCTGCGATACTGCATCGCACGGCCTCCACCATCTGGGGTTGGCTTGTCGCAAGACGGGATATCTCTGTTGGCCCAAACCGCAAGTACAACCATCTTACCTTGGATGAGATCCTAGCTCTTTCGCCACCCGAGGCTACCGATGGAGATGACGGCGATTCGCAAGAGTCGGGGTTGGGATCGCGGGCAGCCCCCCATCATGTTCGCGTCTTCGCCTCCGAGGAGACCATGTGGGAGTCTCTCACGGGCCATGCAGTTGACTACAAGCGGGTTCCCAAGTCTGAATGGTTATTGCTCCTTGGAATCGCTTCAACAACAACACAAGGAATCCTACAGGGTGATCTCGGTCGACTTGTCGACCAGGACAAAAGATCTGTTCCCAAGCGAACAGACACCTTGCTCAAGAAGGGCTACATTGCTAAGAGAACAACTCTCGTACGCGGAACAAAGACGAGCAAGATGTGGCTCAAGATTTTTGCACCGCCTCTACCCAAGGACGGCGAGGCGACTGACGAATTCCGGCCAGACATGACTCTCACTCGCCAAGTCTTGGTGGACAATCTTGACCCGGTGCCCTGGCACATCAAATGGACTGGCGAGTCCATCGACTACACGGCCCTGGCAACGACGATCATGGCGATAGCAAAGGAATGGGGCGTTCTCCGGATGACTGATATGAAGTCCAAACTTGGCGTTCTGGGCATGCGCTGGCAGATGAAGGTGCTGGCCAAGGTCTGCCGGTTTCTCAATGCCCGAGGCGTCATTCAGTATGTTGCTGCGAAACTGGGCGAGAAGGTGTTCAAGGACTGCATCAAGTATGTTCGCGATTTCACCTCGGAGGACTGGTCTGTGTACCTCGCCACGGGTAAGCGACAGACCAAGCCTCCAAGGAACCCCGACTTGGATGGCCTTGACGGGAACAAACAGCTCCTTGGCCACGCTTCAAGTGTCTCTGAAGTATCAACAGCCCCTCCATGGTCGTTGGACAAGCCGGTCCCAGTCATTATCGCAGAAATGGCACAGCGACTAGGCGACACGGGCTTGACCAACCCAGATGTTTATGCCCTGACCCTGGGCCCCTCCTACAGTCGACATCTTTCCTCCATGACTACAGCGTTATCTGTCCCGAACTTACAACCGCCTCATCTATCACATTTCCAACTTCGAAGCGAGCACACGAGAACCGGAAAGGTGGCTTCATATCGGTATTTTGCCCAGAACATTTCACCTTCGGCTCCTCAAACGACAGATGAGGATCAGGCCTCAGGCCAAGATCTCAGCGGCCAGCCATCAGTCACCGCCGATTCCTACGGCTTTTTGCCAATTTCAACTACAACCATATCAACTGATCCTGCTGCTACATTAACCGAGCTCTGCAACTTGGGCCTCGCCAATCGAAAACCCAACAAAGGACGTCCGAGGAAACCAAAGAAACAAAAAGCTACCCCTGCCCCGAAAGCAAAGGCTGGTCGGAAGAAGCGGAACGAAGAATCACCGATGCCGACTCGAGAAGCCACGCCTCAAGAGGAAGCAAATACTCGAGAAGATAGGGGTATGCCTCAGGAAACAGCTGTTCAGGAGGAAGATGTACCCGCCAAAGATGCCGCAACGCAGCCAGAAACTGTGCAACAAGAAGTTGAGACTTCGAAATCAGGGACTCCACCTCCAGAGTCTCAGGACACCGAAAAGCTTCTGACTACCGTCGAGGTGTTGCCTGACACTCTGAAGGAGTCGCGTACCAACGGTGAACCCGATATTTCAACCCCTGTGCGAGCGACGAGGACTAGACCATCGAGATCTTCAGCCAGGAAGAGACAAACCGAGATCGCGAGCCCTGCTGCCGACGCCGAAGAAGCCGAAGTTGAAGTCCAAGGGGAACCTGACGCTGAGGCTTCTGACAAGACCCCAGCCGCTGCAAAGCCAAGGGGCCGTCCTCGGAAGCCAGGCGGAAGAAAACGAGGAAAAGGGGCGCAAGCTGGCGAAGGTGACTCTGGCGCACGGCCTTGGGTATGCGAGAAATGCGGCAATAGCTGGAAAAACGACATTGGTCTCAAGTACCACCTGGAAAAGTCGAGAACTTCCTGCAACCCCTCGTTCGATGAACTCAAGGCGCCGCCAATCCGACGTGCAAGGAAGCGAGCCGCCTCCGAGATTGAAGATATTGACGCTTCGACGCCTGCTGCCGCCGAGTCACCACAGGTTGGAGCGCCCGATCGGGCAGATTCCGAAAAGGATGATCAGCAGCGAGACTCGGAAAATGAGAGCTTTGTGACGCCAGCCCGACGCGTTTCGAAACTACGAGGCCCCGTCGCGGCGCGGCCAACATGGGCGTCGCGACCAACCGTCAGCTTCAAGGGGGACTCGTTCCAGGTCAATCCCGAATGGCGACGCCCTCCAGTCACCAGCTTCGATACGCCGAAAAGGCCTTCGCTCCTGAATGGAGCTAACGGTGCCCTTGTCCAAACCGAAGACGGACAGTCTCGCCCCGTTCTTGGACCTTTGCATCGTTTTAGCTTATCTGCAAACTCTCCCAAGACTCCTCGCCCGAGTTCGCAGAGGAAGGAAACGCAGTCGGTTGCAGGGACACCGCAGCCAGAGCAGCTCGAACCTGGGCAGGATGCTACCAATGGGCAGCCCAAGGAACAAGATACGGGTGCAAAGCCTAAAACCCCTGCAGCCGCCAATAGCCCGCTACCCAAAGCGATTCTCAACACCCGCGTTTCTGAGATTGTCCGGGATATTCTCGCGGAGCAGTCCGGTGTCTTCCCTGGAGGCAAGGCGCTCTGGCAGGCGATCACCATACGATGGGGAGAGCAGTTTCCCGGAGAACCTATCCCTCAGGTGCGCGCATATCAAGCCGCCCTCAGGGATATGCTGAAAAGCAAGAGCGTGGCAGAGCACTTCCATGCTGTGCGCAACAGCAAAGGCATTATGGAGAAATTCCATATCGTCATCCAGGCGGGTCTCGGTCCGTTCTGCCCCGAGGCTACCAGTCTGGTCGAGAAGATCAAGGAAGCTCACCCGGATCCTTATCTCCCGCCGCCGTTTGACGAGCTGGCAGATGGGGAGTTGTTCAAACGTGGCCGCCGGGACCTCCCGGAAGAGGTTGAGATGTTGGACGCGCCAGTCTATGCAGCAAAAGCGGCTCAGAAGCGGGCTCTTGAAGAAGTCGTCGACCAAGACGGTGATTACGTTGCGCCGCCGCCGAAGCGAGGCAGAAGACGAAAGAGGGCGATCAGAGAGGCCAGCACTTCTCCGGCGAGACAAGATGATATTACGTGGATTCCGAACGGCCGAGAAGACGAGAATGCGGAGCAATCGTGGTATGACCACTTTGGCTCCTTTACAGTTCAAGGGCCTCCCGAATCGATTCAGTTCCTGGCACCAAACACATTCTTGGAGGAGGATGATCCCCCTGCGTGCTTGTCTAGGGGCTACCCGAAGGATGCAGCTGGCAACCATATCGTCCAGGAAGAGAGTGTCCGCCTCTTGTCAAGAGGGATGGTATTCGACAAGGCCATCTTGGTTTCTGGCAACAATGGCGCCTGGCCCTATCTCAGCACTCAGGACTTCGAGTTCCAGGATGCTAGCTACACATTAAAAGGCTGGATGCCCGACATGAACTGGTTCGCTTGGTCGTCAATGTTGGATCTGATTGATCAGCGAGCCCTTGCATTGAAGCGTCGAAAGCGTCAGAGTCGGACGGACCTCGGGCGGTACCAGCGGTTCGTGGAGAGGTTGCAGTGTTGCATCGACACGGAGCGAGCCTGGGCAGAGTCCTTCATCCACGCGCCACCGGGAGCAGCGGGGCCTCACAACATCTTCGTGCCGTTTTCTAGCGGTGCCGACACGGAGATGGTGGACGTTCCGGCTCTTTCATGGCCCTCGGAATGGCAGCTCACTCCAAACTCCTTCCCGGGAGCTGTTCCAGACCGACAGCTTCTTCTGGACTCATCTTCAAGCGATGAAGACGACGGTCCGGAATGGCCAAACCTTCCAGTACCCTCGCCTGAGCCAAGCAGGCCCGTCAGACTGAGCAAGGAGCACCGACAGAGGGAGACGCCACAGCCAAGGATCAAACGTGTCCGTCTCATAACACGAGCTCTAACATCTGTCGTTGCTGAAGGAGGTCAAGATGCGGATGGTCAGAGTGACCAGAATACAGCCAAAGATTCTACCGAGGAAGCTGACAGGCTTCTTGCTGCTTTCGTCGCAGTGCGTGTGTTGCTTGGTGGCTCTGACAAGTCCATTGACTGGGGCTTGTTGCTCAAACTCTTCCCGAGCATGAGGATCAAGGAGCTCCGCCGATTTTGGATAAACGCACGCAAGGAGCAGGGTGCGTACATTGGCAAACTTACCAAAGATTTTCAGGACAAGTTCTTGATTGCATATCAAAAGGAGGAGCTCCCAGAGATCGACTTTGATGACCCATTGGATTATGACTGGGACGGACTTATTGATTGGACCCTTCAACTACCGCGCCGAAAGGGGGTTGAGCTCCCAGCAACAAGGGCTCTTCTCGAGGAGAACTTTTCTTCCCACAAGGCCCCTCGTGTTGATGACGACTGGCGGGAGAAGTTCTACCATGCTCAGTCGTCGGTCTTTTCGCGATTCGAGGCCACAACTGCGGGACCAGCCGTTGTTACTGTTGACAAGATGCTGAGTGGGTTGCGCGAACACGTCGAGCTTACCGACGATGTCCTTGCGAGGTCTTGGATACGATCGCTCTGCTGCACAGACGAGAGCCGATACTCGGTGGACCAGATTAAGCAGAAGTTCTCTACGCTTGCAAAGGGAGATCAGGATCAAAACAACATGCTCCTCAAGCAGGCCATCGACGATCTGACTCGCCAGCGCATCATTTGCAAGAGCAAGAGGCCTCCGCTGGGTGGTCGGCCTTATCGACTCAACGAGTGGTATTCCTACATGATGGGAAAGCTTGCTCAGCGAACAAAGTATCAAGAGGCAGCCAACTTCAAGGCCAAGCTGGACACTGCATTCCGCCGCGGAGAGACATTCAAGCTCCCGTTCAACCTCGATGATGGGTCCGTCATGGCACTGACCAACCTGAACGCGGCCGAGAGGATCAGGCTCATGCCCGTGGACGTGCCTAACATTCCGCTCGGTTTCGAGCCAGGAAATTACGAGAGTCGCAAGTTTCCCAAATCGTACTACCACTTTGACATCGAGGCGGTCCCCACAGAGACGTACAAGTACGACGAAGACATTGACGTGGTCCGCAAGAGCATTTACGAAGGACCGCCTTCTGCGGGCAAAAACGGCGTGCTGCCGCAGTGGATCGACTTTTTTGGACGACGAGACGCACAGCGTTGGATGGATGTCTTGGGCGCATTTTGCTTTGTCTTCGCCACGAGGGGAATCTTGACCATCGAGGCCATCTGCAGCGCGCTCAAGCCCATCCTGGAGGAATTCGAGGCCCAGATGATCTTCGACTGGGGCAAGAGGACGGGCGTGCTCAAGGAGTCGGAGGACGGCCTGGGGATGATGGCAGGGGAGTGGTGGTGGCTTGCTGTGCCTTGGCAATGGGGACGGCAGCTGAAATATAGGGGGCGACGAGACGATGATTGATGTAGGACTACGAACGGGATTGTTTCTGTATGAGTACCATGATACCCCTGAGGCAGACGACAGGGCGGGGATGTATGTATACGAAAAGGGTTACTATTCCTCAAAGGCTGGCAGACCATGGCAACACGTTTCTTGGTACACGAAGCTCGGTAGGTGTTGGACAGCTCTCTTCTGTTTTGGGGAAAGCCATCTAGTTGCTTTGCACCACGTTAAAACACGCTACGAATAGAGGATCATTTGCCAGCTGGATTAGTACAATTTCAGGTCGAGTTGCACACATATGTGAAAACAATCAATTCCACTGGATATCTAACTCGCTTTCCCTGGCCATCCTATAAACTATACTAGACCTGATGCACCCACCGTACGCCAAAACCCCATGGAGAGACACTGCCCTGTCGCCTCTTAAAACATCTATAGAACAAACAGAATCTTGAGGACAAGAGCTACCAGGAGCACCACCAAGACGACGATGGTCCGATCGAGCCACAGCGGAACGCCGTCGTCCGATGCCCGCCGAGCCTGCTGAGGTTGTATGGCCAGCGGCGCAACGGGCATGGGCACCGGAGCAGGCGCGACGCCGGGAGCTTGGGTGGCCGGGACTCCGACCGGGACGGCGGCGGCGGGCGTGGTCCGGGTCGGGGTAGGGTTACGGAGCTCGGCAGGGTCAACCGCAGCAGGACCGGCACTCGGGGCGGTCTGCACAAAGCCCTCTGCGAGCTCGGCGGACTCGGCCTCGTCGCTCTGGCTCTGGCTCTGCTTCTTCTTGGCCTCCATCTCGTCGCGCCAGCCCATGTTCAGCTCCTTGGGGACCTCGACCTCCTGGGCGCTCGACGACGCCTCCTTGGCCCGCTCCTCGCACTCCTTGATGATCTCGCCATTGGTCTTGCCGCAGGTTGCGCACTTGAACGCGGGTGATTCGGCGGCGAGGCGTTGGCGCACGGCGTCGGTGGTCTCAAGGCCGCCTAGTTGACCGCGAGCGTCGGTTTCCATGAAGCTTCTAAGACTGCAATACAAAAGACCAGGTCAGCAATTCTCCTATACTATTCAAAGAAGGAAAGGCACGTACGCTACCAGGGCTGTCCGCACACCCCACGCGGGCTGCCACGTCTCCTCGTGATGGCCGCTGATGCTCAGGCAGATCTCGCGATTGGCCTCGAAGCGGCCGCTGGGGGTCATGAAGCGGAAGCTGGGCGGGCGGAGGGGGTAGGTCGGAGGGAGGACGATGCGGCCATGGTAGATGCCGTTGCTGTAGGCCGAGTTGGGGGGGCCTCGGAGGGTGAAGTGCCACTCGAAGAGGTCGGACTCGAGGGGCTCGGCGGTGTAGTCGGCGGAGGGGGAGTTTGAGAGCTCGGCTGCCTCGCGGACTGGGAGCAGAGAGTCAGCATCAGGAGTCTTGATACTCGTCGTTCAAGTGGTTTGGGCGGGGAGACTGACGTATGCGCCGGATGGTGGGAGACTTTGTGCTGAACTTGGGCGTCGCCATTGTTGGCTATGCTTCCCGTATGTCGGGTCTTGTGTAGGTGTCCGTCTCAGAGGCGCAGGATCTCTCTAGTGTCGTCGAGTATCGTGAGACGGATGGCTTCAGGTTGACATTGCTCGGTCGAGGTGGGGAGCTGGAGGGGAGAGGATCCGAGGAGCTCCAAGAAGAGAAAGGATCGAATCCCGAAGCTTCTGTGCAGCGTTTTGAAGGGCTTATAATAGTTGGAGAAATCTAGATTAGGTGTAGAATACAATGTGTCGATGTGATGTA
The DNA here is from genome assembly GCA_033030565.1 of Fusarium nematophilum. Taxonomy (NCBI): domain Eukaryota; kingdom Fungi; phylum Ascomycota; class Sordariomycetes; order Hypocreales; family Nectriaceae; genus Fusarium; species Fusarium nematophilum. The sequence goes on along the minus strand of JAVIXY010000038.1, from coordinate 213,604 downwards.
GAATGCCCAAGTCTTAGACGCAAGGTGGTATCTTTGGTCGAGCTGACATGGACAGCCTTGCCTCGTCTATCGCTGGCATTGCCTCAGACGGCGGCGGGCCCCACTATGATGTGTGAGCCATTCTGATAGATCCCTAACTATGATACCTGCATCTTCAATGCACAAAAGCAAGCCATCATCTGGATACTTGCATGCTCACCTCGCAACCAATCAGAAGCCGCCCTTACCTAAGCAATAGCGTCTCTGAATTGGCTCGGCTCGCGACTCCATCCCAAGACTGCCGAACCATCACCACGTTGAGCCGCCCCCCGTCGATTCGCCCACGTCCCTCAATTCGGCCTCTCGTACGTTCAACGAAACCCCTCTCCTCTGAAATCTTCAGGAGACCTTGAATCACCGCTGACCGCGCCAATTGCTCCAGCTCGATCCGGAACCGAACGATATCCCGCGGCCGAACTCCCTTCATCATGGCTGGCCACGGTCACCACAGCTTCAATGGCCCTCCCAAGCCCCCGGTGGCTCACGTGCCCCGGATCTACCGATTCACCGCGACTGCTCTAGGTGCTGGCATGTGGTTCTTTGTGAGTCGCCCGGTTGAAGAGGCAGTCTCCAAAGACCTTGGATCAACGGACGTTATGGGAGCGAATTGGCTAACGGATTGGATCAACAGCTGATGTACAGGGCAAAGAAGGATGGTATGCCGACAATTCTGCTCCGCAACGTTTGTGATGGCTGCTGACAGATCCAGGTGCCGTTCTCCTCGGCCTCAAGCACCCTTGGGACCACTAGACGATTTCAACCGTGTACGATTACCTCTTATTCCTCCAGCAAACTACAACTACAAGGACATTGGGCGCCGAGATTCGAGACATGGGCTCCGGTGCGGTGTACATAGGGCAGAAGAGGCTCTAGAAATGAAATGAAAGATTCAAAGACTACGACTACGCTGCGGTTATATATCTTGTCTACGGGACCGGCTTCTCAAAGAGATAGTGCGCGACGCCCCAGGTGTCTCCGCCTTGATACGCAAACAGCTCCGAACACGCCATGTAGAAGATCTGCCAGCGGCTGTACCAGGTGGTTGCGCTGGCCTCGCCATACGTCTCGACGAGGTGCGGCCAAATCTCCTCTTTGCTGGCAATCATCTTGGACAGCCAGTGCTGTTTCGAGTCAGCCAGAGCATAGGAGAGAAGAGAACGGAATTGACTAACCTCGCAAGTCTTGGAGTAGTGCTGGCCGTTCACCCACCACTGCTGCTGGATCTGGAGATGCCGCTGGAAGTACAGCAGCAGGTCGGCAGACGGCATGGTGCCGCCCGTGAAGAAGTGCGTCGTCATCCAGCCCTCCTCGTAGTCGTACGGGTCCGTCCTGTGGGCAAAGATGTGCACGAAGAGCTTGCCGCCGGGCCTGAGGGCGCGCGAGATCTTGGCCATGAGCAGCTCGTAGTTTTTCATGTGCTCAAACAGCTGCCGCTTGTCAGTAGTGTCCTGAGGGCGAGGGGGTGTTGCTCACCTCGATGGACACGACTCGGTCAAAGGACTCGGGCTCAAACTCATAGTCTACTACGTCGCCCGTGATGACCTCGAGGTTGGTGATGCCTTTTTCCCGGGCAGCCGAGTCGATGTATTCCTTTTGCGTCCTCGAGTTGGAAAACGCCGTGATGTGCGAGTTGGGCATCTTTTCGGCAAAGTAGACAGCTCCAGATCCCCATCCGCAGCTATTGTTGAAAATCAGCTCTTCACCTCACCTTCTCACTCTCAAACTCACCCCAGATCCAGGATCCTCATCCCATCCTTCAGCTCCGCCCTCTCCAGATACAACCCCAGCATGGCCTCCTCAGCCTGCGCGAGCGTTTCCCCGCCCTCCGGGTAGAGGCACGACGAGTACTTCATCCTCGGGCCCAGACACGCCGCGAGGACGCCCGTCCCGACCTCGTAGTGCTGCGCGTTGGCCGTGTCCGTCTCGATGGCCATGGGCCGCGTGCGCAGCTTGTCCAGGTAGCTCATCTTGCGCTCGAGGGCGGCGCCGAGGGAGATGCTGGAGATGGAGTCGATCCGCTCGCGGAGCTGGCGACGGATTCCGACGCGGATGACGGCGTGGGGGAGGTAGCCGCCATCGAGGATCCAGTCTAGTGAGTGTTAAATATCTTGTTTCTTTTGAGGTTGTGGAGGTTTCTTGGTGTTGAGGGCATACCAAAGTTCATTATGATGTTGACTAATTGAGCCCGCGTACTGGCTCAATCTTTCTATCTCAGTGCAACTCAAATAGGCACTTGTGATTAAGATCTTTGGAGAGTTGTTATGTGTCTTTGTATGAGGCTGTTGGGCAGGGTGCCTCGGTTAGTGATGCCCATAGCAATTCAACTACGTCATTGACTCTGCAGAATGGAGAATCGTCCTATTTAAGCCTGTTGGACTCTTATCCAAGCCTTGCATGCATATATAGCGCTCGCCGAGCGTTCCGATGAGAACATGTTTTTATCCTGAAATGCCAATTCTTCACTTTCCCTTTCGTCAGCATCCAAAGACAACGCCGTCCGTTACCCCCATTTCCGTATGATAACCTTGTCCCGCGGCTAGACTCGAGCCGCTTCCATGATGACCTTGTATTCCTTGCGCTTCTTGGACTTCCCCGTGATTCGCTGCTTCGCTGTGCCGATGGATCGCGCCAGCTGCATGGCGACAAAGTGCTCGAATAGCCAGGCCACAGCAAAGTAGGCGGCACCCAACGCCATGAGGAACAGCTCGTAGTCCCAGCTCATCTCCGTCAGCTCCATCAGCTTGGTGACCCAGCGAGCCGGCACGAGAAGCATGTACACGGTGATCAAGAGGGCAACGATGATGGTTGTTGCGAATGGCCCTGCAAGGGAATACCAAGTCAGCATTGTTCACCGCAGTTTTTGAAGCCATGGATGTATACTCACAGTTCTGGGCGGTCCGCTGCCGGAATGGACGTCCCGCATTCAGAATCACACCCGACAGGATATACTCGAAGCAGGAGAACAGGAAGAGAGCCGTGTTCTGCGAGTTCTGGATGCTCGGTTCATCGCGGTGAACCTCCGGGGGGATGTACCACGGCTGTTCCTTGACGGTGATATATGTCACAGCCTGGAATAGGATGCAGATGATCATGAATCCGAGCAACGGGGTGAGGACCTTGCGCGAAACCAGATCCGCCGTGGGTCGCTTGCGACAGAGCTTCGGTGCCGGCCCAGCCCATCCCATGAAGATGGCGATCGGGAGGATGAGGAGCAGGTCGATGAACAGAAACTGGAAATCCCCCAGGTTCGAAGCCCTGGCGTAGAGAAACGTGACCGACGTGAACTGAATCGCCGAGTACAAACTCATATACTTGAAGCAGCTGAAGCTGGTGACCAGAGCTGCTCGGCCCTCCCTTTCAAGATTGTCAGTCGCAACCTCAAGTCAGAGTATATCCTGTGTCGACTCACTTTATAACCTCCACGACGCAGCGAATGTCAAACACCCGCGAGGTGAACGGGGCCGCTACGGAGGCCTCTGCCTCGGACAGAGAGATGCCCACGTCTGCCGCCTTCAGAGCACCGCAGTCGTTGGCTCCATCACCGCAGAAGCCGCAGGTGTAGTCGATGCTCTGAAGCTTCTCGACCAGCTCGTGCTTCTCATCTGGCGACATTCTCGCAAACACTTTGCCTGAGATGAGCATCTGCGAAGAGTTAGCAGGCAGGGCCAAGAGGTCAGGGGCAAGATAAACCAACCCGCTGGAGAACCTGAGGGGATGCAAAGTCTACAATCCAACGGAACACATCTCCGCTAACAGCCAATGAGTAGTTACGCAGGTTTGAAATGTCGTATGGTAGTGAGGCATCGTCTTCTGGGGGCGCTGGTAGAGGCTGCTCATGTTAGGTGTGACCATTCTCATACTGTTCCCAGGAAACCAAAAACTCACCAGCAATGTAGCTTCGTCCAGGCGATACAGATTGTTGTCGATGCTTTCCCACTGAAGTTTTGCTTCCGCATCACGAAAGTCACCTACGAGGTTAGAGCGGCGTACCACTTTCAGGGATTTCCTTCACTTACCCTCAACAAAGCGTGGCACAAAGCAATGAGCATTGCGATCCATAAGACCGCATTCTCTTGCAACGCTGATGGCCGTCAAGATGTTGTCTCCAGTCACCATCACGGCCCCGATGTTGGACGCGAGAAGTTCCTCGATGACAGCCGCGGTGGTGGGCTTGAGTTTGTTCTCGAAGACGATGAAGCCAACAAAGTCCAGGTTGCTTTCGACATCGGCTCTGGTCATTTTCTGGGCCTTGACCCAGCTCAGCTTCTTAAGATGACGGCTGGCAACGCCGATAACTCGGTAGCCTTTGTGCGTGTAGGACGAAAGAAGCTCGTCATAGTCACTGGGGACTACAGATAGTCAGCATAGTTGTAGTGGTCCGCATTTGCCTCACGTACAGCTTTCGGGCCTGCAGATCTCCCTCATAGCCTCCGGAGCACCCTTGACAAAGATATCACCGCTCTTCTGACCAAATTGGCGGACAATCACACTAGCTCGTCGCAATTGGGAGACAAACTCGAATGATTTGAGCACGCCGAGCTCGAGATTGGCCTGTTCCAGGATCAGCACATAACATCAGTCAAGTGTCAATCGAGATTCCCTACATTAGGAGGGCGTGCAATCGAAGGCGCGAGGCCCCCCTGCTCCTCGTCTTCACCCTCCGCAACATGCTGTTTTCCCTCCTCGTACGACCAGCAAGTGAACTCAAACATCTTGAGGTCCAATGGATCACCCACCAGCTCATCGTCGACGGACCGTAGAGAGTGACAAGTGGCCATGGTGTGGAGAGCTGCACGGAAGGTGTCCTGGGCATTCTGCCGGGTTGCTTCCGCAAGTAGCATCTGCGGCTCCGTGATGATCTCGCCGAATTTGTGCGAAGCGCGGTCCACAACTCGAACGCCTAGAACGTCCAGGCCCTCTTCGGTCAGAGTTCCCGTCTTGTCGAAACACATAATGTCGAGCTTTCCACCAACGTTGACTCGCTGGGGGCTGATGCAGAAGATCTGCTTCTTCTTTAAACGGTTCAACGCAAAGTTTGTTCCGATGGTCAGGGTGGCAGGCAGGGCGGGCGGCACAACGATGGTGATGAGGTCCAGTGCTCTTATGATGATGAGATGCCAGGCCAGACCGAGTCTGATAAAGTTGACAAAGGATGCAACAAACCCGATGGCGGCCACGATAGCCATGACGCTGATGTACCGGAACGAGTCGCGGTAAAACTTGAACCCCGAGGGTTTGGGGAACAGCATCGAGCGGACCAAAGCACCCTTTGTAGTGTTGAAACCAGTTCTGACAACGAGGGCGAGCGCAACGGCGTCGCCATCCTGGTCCTCCTGAGGGCGCCTCGCCCGAATAATTTTGGTACCGCAAAAGAGAAAGTGCCGAGCCGTCTCGGGGGTCACGGATGATGCTGCCAGATCCAGAGATCGCAGCGTCTCGTCAGTCGCTGGTAGCTTGGAAACGGGAACCGACTCGCCAGTCAGCATGCTCTCATTGACAATGCAGTCTCCAGTCAGGAGGAGACTGTCGCTGGGGAACTGAGTAAGATTGGGGTCGCTGAGTTCGTAAACGTCGCCGGGGACCAGGTCGCTCGAGCTGATGTACCGCCAAAAGCCGTTGCGGAGGACTCGTACGTCGCACTCGAATCGAGAAATCTCGCGGAGGCGCTTCATGGTAGCGCGGGTCTCGATAAGCGTAGTGGCAATACTTCCAACGGACATGAGGAAGATGCAGACTGCGTAGTAGTAATAACTGTCCAGGGACCAAAGGACAAGACTCGCAATCTGGAAAACGTAAAAGGGGTGGAGCACCTCGTCGACCAGGAGCTGGCCCATGGTCTTTTGCTTAATGTCAATCAGGTTGCTGCCAAAGACGACCTCACGGACGCCCTTCTCGTCGCTATCAAGCCCGGCGCGAGTGAGCCGTACGTCAGTCCAGTTAGGGTCCTTCCATCCATGGAAAAGCATGAATTTGTCCTTGAGAGGATGGAAACAAAGCCTGACGTAGCGGTAATCCAGGGTTCGGAGGTCGTTGACAATTGGGTCGTTATCGTCGTCCAAGGCGTCGGAATAAAACTTTTCGGGCAGGCCAAAGATGGTCGACAACGGTCGGCCGTAGAGCTGAGAACGCACCGTCATGGTCACAAGTTCTCCCCATTGGTTTTCAATGACGACCCATTCGCAGTCCCGTAGGGGACAAGGCCGTCCAAGGAGACCGACATACCATCGAGGTAGCCAGCGGAAGAGCAAGTAAGCCAGCCCACAGGTGAGGACACACGAGAGCATATATATCGCCGAGCCAACCCGGCTTGTTCTGAAGCCGGCGATCGCAATTGTGAGGTCCTCGTTGACCATGTAAACTTTCTGGCTGGTGCGGCCATGGTGACGGAAGCTTCCAACAGTGGCCGTGCTATCTCGTCGCAGGAGATGAGCATGCACCGAGTTTCGAGAGTATCCCGACGAGTGTCGACGAAGTACATAGTCGTCTTCCGAAGCTCGATAGTCTCGATCTGCAGAATCGTCATCCTCCTCGTCCACGACATCGACCGCGCCAAATTCGAGGTCCCCAATGTCCGACACGCTTCGCCGCACATAGTCGCCAGCAGCGCTATATATGGCTACGCTCTCGGCGTCTTCATCATCGGGGAAGGTTTCGGGCTCATCATCCTCGTAATAGTGGAAGCTTGTGGTCGAGTCGGCACGAGGCCTGCGGTGGGAAAAGGCCGATACGCTGGTGGGGAGACTTTCGGCGACAGGTCCAGAGTAAAGCTAGTTATAGGGGGTACCGGGTTAGTTCTGCAGCGGACTCGCGCGCATGGTTGTGATCAATTGATTGATATTTCTTTACCTCCTCATGCGCCATTTCCACATCCTCAAAAATACTGGATCTGCTCTGGTTGGAACTGATTCGATAGAGAGAGACGCGTCCATTGGGGCCTTGGCGACCGCCATGGTCATCCTGGCCCGGGTCCGGGCTGAGGGGAGCGTCGTCTTCCATTAGATGCGTCTCAGGGAGGGTTGTTTCTCATGGTAATGCTAGTATTCGATGCCGGATTGAAGTTGTGCGTGTCAAAATCTCTTGAGATACGATTACGTCGTTGGCTGAGCTCCCGTGCTCTAACCAGGCTGAGAAGAGTCATCGGTATCTGGATGCCGAGTTTACCCCGCCAATCATGATTGGCCGATTCGCGATTGGGGGGATGCAAGGCTGGGACGGCCAGAGGGGGGAAAGAGATATGTCCGACTCATGTGATCGGAGAGAACATTGTCAATCCGCGTACGTTTTAGCATGCAAGTCCAGGTTGTTTCGGCTGACATCTATGCAAGCAGAGTAACGAAATGACGAGGGCATTAGGCATTTGTATGCAAGACGATAACATGAGAGCACCCTATTTCATGATATTGCACCCATGATCGCTCAACTACCGGGATCCTTGAATGTATGACCCATGGATGCATGAGGGCTGATTTCTGTCGCCCACCAATCTCTCGCGACACTTACTGCAAAGGAGAGAGGGAAGCAAACATCGGGCGAATGAGAAGGAAGAAAGGGTGCCCCCTCGGCGTAACAGAAAGGGCGCGATTCGTGACGCATCCCTTGACTTGTTGGTATCGGCCTTTGATCGTGAACCAGCCAATCGTGCACGTCGTCGTCAAGCGACGCAGGGTCTATCACAGTGCGTGCGAGTCGCGTTTTATCACGTAGGGGTGGGCATGCAGCTTTTGGGTCAGGTCTGGGTCAGCCTTGGGGTCTTGTTGGACAGGAGTATCCCTTCAACCCTTCTATCCGAGCAAAGGGGTGAGGATTTTGTCTTTCTTGGCTTTCGGCTTTCCCTTTTGAATAGCCGGGTGAGAGAGTGTTGTGTGTTGTGTGATTGTGTTGTCTGAATCGTTGTTTTGGGCTTAACCTCGCTTCTAAGAGGCCAATGCAACTCCCGAGATTATGAGCAACGGGCTATCAGTCCCATGTCCCCCCTTCGGGCGAGGTCGGGCTATTCTAGTCAACAAAAGAAGAAGTAAATAAAAGTCCAATTCAGGGGATGGCCAACTGTTCCTGGTTTGGGGCGCCACCATTCCAGCGCCCTGGTGTCTTGTGAGAGAGAAGGGCCGGCGGCGACTTGACGGATCTNATAAAAGTCCAATTCAGGGGATGGCCAACTGTTCCTGGTTTGGGGCGCCACCATTCCAGCGCCCTGGTGTCTTGTGAGTGTTAAGGGCCGGGGGCGACTTGACGGATCTCATTGACAGGCCGGGATGTGAAAAAAAAAAAAAAAAAAAACACTGCCCATGTCCAGGGAGAAGTTGAAGGGCTAACAGAATTCAACATACAGTCTACGAGGGAACATGGCCCAGGAATGTGTTGATCTTTAATGTCAGCTATTTCTGGTGTGCGGCCTTTTTTTCTCCTTCCCTTCCAACAAGGATGAATCGACGATTCGACATTTGACAGCAAGGGGTTTGAGATTCTGGAATCCCTCTGGAGTGTGGCGAATGCTTCCAGACGCTGCGAATCCCCGAGTTGGAGGGGATCACGGGCCACCCGCCACAAGGTCCCAAGCATTGAGCGGCGTATAGTACAATGTCCCTTAGATGGACACTGTGCTTTTTGTGGCTGATCAACCCTTCCACTTCTCCCTTCTGGAGTTCTGTTGTCTCCCTTCTCCGCTCCCTTCTTCAGCAAAGCGCGCCTCCACACTCCACTGTCTCCTCTGTCCCGCTTTCCCTCAGAGGATCCCTCCCCCCCTCCCCTCCTAGGTACCTGCTCCCTGCCAGGCTTTCTCACACACGGTCTGGGTTTTTTTTCAGGCGATCGACCAGTTGAGCTTGGTGCTTGGTGGGCGGCCCAACAAGTGAGAGCGCTGCTGGTACCAGGCCCAGTGCCCAAATTTTTTTCAACTTATCGCCCCCCACCAAAATTTAGCAACGTCAACGGCCGCCGCTTTCTCAACTTCCTTTCCTCCTCTCAACCTCATCTCTCCGTCTCCCCCAAGACGTTTATCCCAAGCGCTTCTTCGGATCCCCTCATATCAGACACCATGGCCGAACCGATTCGCGGAAAGCGCCCCGAGACCGTGGCTCCGTAAGTCCCTTCTTGCTCTTGTCGAGATTCTTTCAAGGATATCATTATTTTTTTAATCGCCGTGTTTTTGCACGCCCGCTTCACGGACCACGATGCTAATTACCCCACCTTCGCTCAGCACGCCTCAGAACACGCCCGCTACCACCGCTCCCATCTCCTCCCACGCTCAGCAGCCGGGCGTCGCTAGTATCAAGGAGGGTGAGTGATGATGCCCTGCATTTCCGTCATCAAGATATTCCAGGAAGAAACGTGCTCTAACTCTCCGCGCCGCAGAGGATCTGGACCGTGTCGCCGCGGCTTCCGTCTTCGCCCAGAACCCCAAGCTCATCCAGATGATTCAGGGTCGCCTCGGCTCCCTCGTGGGCCAATCTTCGGGCTACATCGAGTCCCTGCCCGCCCCCGTCCGCCGCCGTGTCGCTGGCCTCAAGGGCATCCAGAAGGACCACTCCAAGCTCGAGGCCGAGTTCCAGGAGGAGGTTCTGCAGCTCGAGAAGAAGTACTTTGCCAAGTTCTCTCCCCTCTACGAGAAGCGTTCCGCCATCATCAACGGAAAGGCCGAGCCCACCGAGGACCAGGTCAAGGCCGGCGAGGAGGATGACGAGCCCGAGGCTGAGGGCGCTGCTCCCAAGACTGAGCAGAAGTCCGACATTCCCGACAACGTTGCTGGTATCCCCGAGTTCTGGCTGTCCGCCATGAAGAACCAGATCTCCCTTGCCGAGATGATCACCGACCGTGACGAGGCCGCCCTCAAGCACGTTACCGACATCCGCATGGAGTACCTTGACAAGCCCGGTTTCCGCCTCATCTTCGAGTTCGCCCCCAACGACTTTTTCAAGAACAAGACCATCACCAAGACCTACTTCTACCAGAACGAGAGCGGCTACGGTGGTGACTTTATCTACGACCACGCTGAGGGTGACAAGATCGAGTGGCTGCCCGGCCGCGACCTCACCGTCCGTGTCGAGAGCAAGAAGCAGCGAAACAAGAGTGAGTAGCGGGCATTCTTCTTGTCTCAGGCTCAGTGAGGCCCGTAACGACTAACAAATTCAGCAGACACCAAGCAGACCCGTATTGTCAAGAAGACAGTCCCCACCGAGTCTTTCTTCAACTTCTTCTCGCCCCCCAAGGCTCCTACCGATGACGATGACGAGGATGCCGAGTCCGACATCGAGGAGCGCCTTGAGCTGGATTACCAGCTCGGTGAGGACATCAAGGAGAAGCTGATTCCCCGCGCCATCGACTGGTTTACCGGCGAGGCCCTCGCCTTTGAGGAGCTCTCGGATGACGAGCTTGACGGTGCCGACTTTGACGAGGACGACGATGATGAGGACGAGGATGACCTGAGCGAGGAGAACGACGATGAGGATGAGTCGGATGACGACGTATGTATCCCCCAGAATTTTTCGAGACGTCACATGTGTTGTGGATCAAGGGCTAACTCCGGATGCAGGACGAGTCCGGCAAGCCCAAGCAGGAGGCTGCCGAGTGCAAACAGAGCTGAGCGGAGCGACAGAAACGCGACGTCACGCAAACAAAGTCACTCATGACATGTAAGGGATTCATCGGGTTTTGAGGATTTTCATCTAGGCCACACCAATCTACCTCGGAAAATGGACGGGCGGCGAACGACGGGAGAAAAGGCTACAGAAACGGGAAAGCGGTTGAAGCAGGTCGGCGATCCAACCGGTGCCGTTTTCAAAAGGTAGCATCGTCAGTTGATAGGCATCGTTTGCAGGAAACCACCAAAGTTTGCAGCAAACTCTGGGACTGGAAACCATCTCATAGACAGCCAGAGGGCACCAAGTCGGCCCGCATCTCATGTTTCCCTTGCTTTTTGCAGTCTCTTTTTTTATCTTGTTCGTTTTTTCGGGGTTCCTGTCTTCGTTTTTTATTCTTACACTGATGCTAATTTCGTTCCCGGCATGGAGGTAAGGTAGTGACGGATGGTTCTTACAATGGTGCAAGGGTTTCCAGGTGCATAATACATAGAGAATGATGTTTTGCCGCAATGTAAGCTGTTGAGGTGTTGCATGGGAATGATGCCTGTGATGCCTGTTGTGATGTTGTATTTTCATACCTGACTGCATATGTGATGTTGGCAGGGGACGGGCTGCTACTGTTGTATTGATGATACTCGAAACGACAATAACAAAAGCATCACCGAAATCATCCCACTATACTTCATAGAGACCAGGTTATCGGCTCACATTATCTCCGACATATTAATTCACGCAATAAGGTCAAGAGCAGTACATAAATATACGACAATACAAGATGAACACCAATAAATATCGAGTCTATTAGACTCATGCGGTTTCCAGTTTCGATATAGGGTAAGATCCTTCCCGGCATGCAACGTCTTTTCGCCGAGGAGTTTCTAACTTTCACGATTGAGGCAATTCTGCACCGCCGAGCGCTTACAAATGCCTATCGCAATGTAAGTGCTCCTTACGCTGTCTAGCCGCGACTACGAAAACATCAAAGTGGTCACAATACATAGTCCTAAAAAAGCTCCGGCGTCATGCCCGCCCTCTGGCGCCTGCAGCTCCGCCGCCTCCGCCGCCGAGCTGCATGTCCAACTCCGAGATCCAGGGACGCATGCATTGCCATGGCCACCTCCGCTCGCGGGACTTCTGGAAGCGGCAACGCATGGCCCCCAGCGACCGACCAAGCCGACGTCTCTGCAACCGCCGGCGAATGCAGAGATTGACGCCATTGCATGACGGCATGGTGGCATTGCCCGTCTCGGCCAAGGGTCGATTCCTCTGCCGTAATTTTTTTTTCAAGTGGGTGGAGGTCAAAAGAGGGCTGGGCTCCTGGTTAAGCGCATCCAGTCAATTTGCTAGCGGCGAGTCAACCGAGAGAGGCGAGGAAAACCCATTCATGGCTTCTAACTCGTTGCCCGGTTCCTCGAGGTCGAATGATTGGAAGACTTGTCCGCGGCCGAGAACGGGGGAAAAGTTTTTTTTACTCTCTTCCTCTGTATAGAGTACCTATACACTTTTCTCCAGACTGCGTCTTCATGTAGACTTCATGTAGTGTCCTCAAAGTGCAAGGGTACCCTGATGCCGTTCTCTGCTTCTTACAAGCTACAATTGATCTCTGATTCGGTAGTTATGGCATCAACCATGGATGACTCAGGTATCGGATGTCGGTAGAGGTCTCTATACGGGGGCTCCGATGCTGGGTCCGGCCCGTCGCAGGTGGAAGAGAGGCAACGCCCGGGCCGATATCCAAGGTCGAGGTACCTCACATCTTAGACCCAGCTACAACAAAGAAAGGTTCAGGCGGTCGTCCAATGGAGACAAAAGAGTCATCATAACTTCTGAGCTTGGAATTGACCTGGGTTAGCACCATAAATTCAATTGGGTCCCGCCACCTTCTCTGACGCAATTCTCACATCCAAAACTCTTTTCCCTCTCTCATCACCTTGTCGTTCCAAAAGGCATCAAGCGCTTGTTTCTACCGTTCTCTCTTTCCGCCTGCGTTGCTGCTGGATTGAACCCTCCGATCACCCCGCCGCCCCTCGACGCCGTCTGCCCCTCCACACTTCGGTCCTTTCTCCAACAACACCACACCGCACATCACCACTTACCCGTCATGACGCCTGCTCCCCAGAACATTGCCGCCAGCCTCTCGGCTGCCGCCCAGCGAGAGGTCTCCCACAGCTGGGACCAGAACCTCTCTACCTCGCCGGTCGCCTCATTCCATTCCCCTCCCTCCAGCTGGGCCGCGCACCTCCCCACCCGCGCCGCTCCCAAGGCCCTCAAGCCTTTCAACTCACAGGACATCAAGATTCTGCTCCTCGAGAACGTCAATGTCACTGGACAAGAGATCCTGAGAGAACAGGGCTATCAGGTCGAGGCCCTCAAGACCTCTCTCCCCGAGGACCAGCTCATTGAGAGGATCCGGTATGTCTGAATTGCCCCGCCATCGATCAACTTTTTTTTTTTTTTTAACCCTTGTGGTGATGAGATGGGACGGTGCCCCTCATCGTCACCACTCTCACTATTGCCCCTCGTTTCTCAGTTCCCATTACCCCGCCAGCCTTTCTAACTTTTCCGTTTGCGACAGTGACGTCCAAGTCATCGGTATCCGTTCCAAGACCAAGCTCACCGAAAAGGTCCTCCGCGAGGCCAAGAACCTGCTCGTCATCGGCTGCTTCTGCATCGGCACCAACCAGGTCGACCTCGATTTTGCTGCCCGCCATGGTATCGCCGTCTTCAACTCGCCCTTTGCCAACTCGCGCAGTGTCGCCGAGCTTGTCATTGCCGAGATCATCACCCTAGCCCGCCAGCTCGGCGACCGATCCAACGAGATGCACCGCGGCACCTGGAACAAGGTCAGCTCCAAGTGCTGGGAGATCCGTGGCAAGACTCTGGGTATCGTTGGCTACGGCCACATTGGCTCCCAGCTCTCCGTCCTGGCCGAGGCCATGGGCATGAACGTCATCTACTATGATGTTGTCACCCTGATGGCTCTCGGAACTGCCCACCAGGTCCCCACGCTCGACAAGCTCCTCCAGGAAGCCGACTTCGTCTCGCTCCACGTCCCTGACCTGCCCGAGACCCGCAACATGATCTCGACTGCCCAGTTCGAGCAGATGAAGACCGGTTCATACCTCATCAACGCCAGCCGTGGCAGCGTTGTCGACATCCCCGCCCTCATCAAGGCCAGCCGCAATGGCAAGGTTGCGGGGGCCGCCCTTGACGTGTTCCCCCAAGAGCCTGCTGCCAACGGCGACTACTTCACCAACGACCTCAACATCTGGGGCGAGGACTTGAGGAGCCTGAAGAACCTCATCCTGACTCCCCATATTGGTGGCAGCACTGAGGAGGCTCAGCGTGCCATTGGTATTGAGGGTAGGTGCCCATGATGAATTCTCTTCCAAGCACAACACGGCTAACCCACTCCCAGTCAGCGAGGCCTTGGTGCGATATATCAACCAGGGTGTCACTCTGGGCAGCGTCAACGTGCCCGAGGTGCAGATTCGGTCGCTGACCCTGGACGAGGAGGATGTCGCTCGTGTAAGTTTGCCCCCAATCAAGATCTGGACGCGGATTGGAAATATTCTGACCCGAGACTGCAGGTCATCTTTATCCACCGAAACGTCCCCGGTGTGCTGCGAAAGGTCAACGAGATCCTTGGCGACCACAACGTCGACAAGCAGATTAGCGACAGCAGAGGAGACGTTGCCTATCTCATGGCCGACATCAGCAGCGTCAAGTTCGAGCACATCAAGGATATCTTTGACAGCCTCGAGGCTCTCAGCTGTAAGTCGAACCGGGGGAGACAAACTCAAAAGACTGAGCTAATCGAGTTTACGCACAGCGCGCATCATGACCCGCGTCCTTTATTAAATGATGCAGCAAGGGCCATCGGGTTGTTGGTGAGGTTGGACCCTCACCCGCCGAACAAAAAAGAAAAGCGATGCGACCAAATGCGCCCGGGTCATGCCACGGAGAAGGGGAAATAAAGGGGGCGGCCCGGATGGAGCTAATCCCCGGAATCACGCATTGAACATTTTTGGAATGAGATGGAACCGAGCCAGTCAATGCGACTTGAAACCCCCAGTGTACGACTCAGCGGATCGTGGCTGGCAGAGGACTACTACATTACACGAAACAGAAAGAGGTGGAAAGCATGTTTATAACGAGTAACGGAACAAAAGGGGGCTGGTTGTTTTGCGGCTGGTGTGAGGGGCTGGTGATACCGGGATGCGGCGCTGTGCGAGTCGACAGTACGTACTGCACGGAGCATATTGTTGAAGAGACATGGATTCAACCAACTTCAACGGACAGGAGAAATGATTTAGCTTCAACGCAACGTTTAGAATACCAAAATAGGATCAATCCGGTACAAAAAAGAAATTCTTCAAGGATAAGTGCCTTGTTGATAGCATTGACGCGTAGGGCTTTTTCTATTGTTACTCTTGTCCAATCGATAAGACCGAGGCGTAGAGTCTACCTCGGAATGAAGATAAAGCAAGGTTTAGACCTCGAGTACAGCACAGAACTGCAAGCATCTGGTCAGATTGGTTTGGTCAGACCAGGCCAGACTGAGTTTCCTTGACGTCAGGGGGGTTAGCTGAATGTTGGGGATGCAAGATGCATTGCATAGCCGTGGATGGGCTGCGGATAAGCCGGCGGGTGCATGATGACTGGGCTTGGGGCAGCTGAAATGCAAAACGGAATGCCACAGGACCGGTCGAAAACCCGGACGAACGCAACGGACTTGCTGGGGTTGAGGGTTGAGTTGGTTGAGAGTTGTTTAGGCTTCTCTGGAGGACGAAGCTGTTCCGGGTTAAGAAGCCCGTCGTGGGTAAGGTAGGGTACGTACTGGGTGGGGATAACCTAAAGGAACTGATTGCCAGTTCGATGATGGCTGGGGTTGGAGTTGTACTCCCAGGGCCCTTCCCTTGTGTTCCCCGGTATTGTGGAATTGGCGTCCGATTTCAGGAGAGGAACGCTCTCAGGGCTGTTGTTGTTATTGTTGTTGTTGCAATCTACGGACACATGGCTGTTGTGGGTGGGTGACCTCTTAGATCTTGACAAGACGAAACATCTGGGACCGATAGAGTTGCAAGGAGGAACAGTGCGGTGCTAATTACGGAGCAACGGTGTTTGATCGTCAAAAGTTAGGGGGTCTGTCGTAGGAGGGACGCTTCAAATCCCCGATCTTTATTGGCATCTTCAGAGTCTCTTCCTATTCAGCTCTTTCTTGAGCCACTGCTGCTGCTGTTATTACTGTTGCTCTCTGCCTTGCCATGGAGATCCGAGATACTTTGTTGTTGTTGCTTGCTCACCGACACTCTCTACCTAGCCCTCGTTCTCCTCTTTCCCTCCACCGCCTCTCTCTCCTAGGTAGGGAGCTTACCTAGTACGTACGCACTCGCTATGGCACAGTGCCGAGTCTGGTTGCGTCCAGGCGTTGATGATCCGGAAAATGCGTTTTTGTCTCGCTTGCTTGTCACCCCAGACCAAGTAGAGACCAGACAAAAAAGCCAGAGACGCGGACGGGTCGGCCCCTCATTGGCCCGCGGGAGCGTCCTTGAGCCCCTAATCCCGCTGAAGCCAGGAGCGCCCAGGAACTGAAGGTTGGTCAAAACCTGCTAGCGGGACAGGTATTTCCGCACTCGGACTCTTGTATCGAGCGGATACAGGACGTGAGACAGTATACCTTCAATTGAACCCCTGGGTACTGCAACTCCGTAACAGGCGACATGCCCCGCCCCCCCTGTCCTGCTCTCAACTTCAGTGCCCCGTGCGGCTGCAGCACCCGCCCCGGCCCTTTCAATCAGGAGCAAAACGCGTGCTGGCATCACTGCATCCCGTAACTTTTGACTCTCCAAGGTCTCTCGTTTTTTTTCTAACCTTGCCTTGTGCGACCTTTCTTGCTCGACCCCTTGTCGGCGAGCTTTTCCTATTTGCGTTTGTGGGAGAAAAGAAGAAAGGACAGAGAGCTCCTGCTTTTCCTGCCTCGTCAAGCGTCCCTTTCCCGCCTCTCTCCATCCCGCGGAACAGAGAGAGACTTCTGATACCGACCAAACCCTTCGACGACTTGCGACAACGTTCGACAACCGATTCGACAGGCCTGCGGGTTGCATCGATCGCATAACGTCCCTTGACTTGTCCACGAGCGTCATCGGAAAGGATAATATCCCGCTCCCTTTCCCTCCTCTCCGGCTGGCCGCGCTGCTGCTTTTGCTCCTGTCTCGACGGCCTGCGTATGAATGCCTCCCGCCGACGTCCAGCCTCATATACCGCCCCCTAGCACCGCCGCTGCCGCCACTGCTTCGCTGTAGTCGCCTCCGTCTTCCTGCATCGTACATACCGGCCTTGCGCCCGGTCACACTGCCTCCATGGCATCGACCTACGAGGTTGGCACGAGGGCCTGGCAGCCTGATGCTGCCGAGGGCTGGGTGGCCTCGGAGCTCATCAACAAGACCATTGATGGCTCCAAGGTCAAGCTCACCTTCCAGCTCGAAAATGGCGACGTGAGTTTCTTGTTCCTTCTGTCCTTTTTTTCGTCGTGTCCCTCTTTATTCGCGTTCCTAGCTCTCTTTGCGCAGAGCCAAGTAGCTGACCGCATATTCGTCCGCGTAGACCAAGGATGTCGAGGTCTCGGCCGAGGCGCTCCAGAGCGGCAACCATCCGTCTCTGCCGCCTCTGATGAACCCGACCATGCTCGAAGCCAGCGACGATCTTACAAATTTGTCCCATCTCAATGAACCTGCTGGTATGTCCGACGCCGAGAACCCAAGAGATTCCGCACCGTGAAGCATGGCAGTGCTGACGCTGACATCCTCCTCCTCCTCCAGTCCTGCAGGCGATTCGGCTACGATATCTACAAAAGGAGATCTACACTTACAGTGGTATCGTCCTCATTGCCACCAATCCCTTTGCGCGAGTCGATTCTCTCTATGTCCCTGGCATGGTCCAAGTCTATGCCGGAAGGCAGCGAGCGACTCAGGCTCCTCACCTGTTCGCCATTGCTGAGGAGGCCTTCATGTAAGACTCGTCGTTGTGATGCGACTCCTGCTTCCGCAGCGGCTGACCTGCGCTCCAGTGACATGATTCGGGATAAGAAGAACCAGACCATTGTCGTGTCCGGAGAGTCTGGTGCCGGCAAGACCGTCAGTGCCAAGTACATCATGCGCTACTTTGCCACCAGAGAGTCTCCCGACAACCCTGGTGCGCGCTCCAAGCGGGGACAGGATTCCATGAGTGAGACCGAGGAGCAGATCCTCGCGACCAACCCCATCATGGAAGCTTTCGGCAACGCCAAGACCACTCGAAATGACAATTCGTCCCGATTCGGAAAGTATATCGAGATCATGTTCGACGAGAAGACAAACATCATCGGTGCTAAGATCAGGACTTATCTTCTCGAGCGCTCGCGACTTGTCTTCCAGCCCCTCAAGGAGCGAAACTACCACATCTTCTACCAGCTTGTCGCCGGCGCTTCCGAGCAAGAACGGCAGGACCTTAACCTCCTGCCTATTGAGCAGTTTGAGTATCTCAACCAGGGAAACTGCCCAACCATCGATGGCGTGGACGACAAGGCCGAGTTTGAGGCGACCAAGAAGTCGCTGTCAACCATTGGTGTCTCGGAGACCCAGCAGTCGGCCATCTTCAAGCTGCTGGCCGGTCTGCTCCATCTTGGTAACGTCAAGATTACGGCGTCGCGTAACGACAGTGTTCTGGCGCCCACCGAGCCTTCCCTGGAGCGAGCTTGCGACATCCTCGGCGTCAAGGCAGAGGAGTTCGCCAAGTGGATCGTCAAGAAGCAGCTCGTCACCCGTGGCGAGAAGATCACGTCCAACCTGAGCCAGGCCCAGGCCATCGTTGTCCGTGATTCCGTTGCCAAGTTCATCTACTCGAGTCTCTTCGATTGGCTCGTCGACATCATCAACCACAGTCTGGCTGCCGAGGAGGTCCTGACCCGCGTCACTTCATTCATTGGTGTCCTGGATATCTACGGTTTCGAGCACTTTGCCAAGAACTCGTTCGAGCAGTTCTGTATCAACTATGCCAACGAGAAGCTCCAGCAAGAGTTCAACCAGCATGTCTTCAAGCTCGAGCAGGAGGAGTACCTCCGGGAGGAAATCGACTGGACCTTCATCGACTTCTCCGACAACCAGCCTTGTATCGATCTTATCGAGGGCCGAATGGGCATTCTGTCCCTGCTTGATGAAGAGTCTCGTCTCCCCATGGGTTCGGACGAGCAGTTCGTGACCAAGCTTCACCACAACTTCTCCACCGACAAGCACAAGTTCTACAAGAAGCCCAGGTTTGGCAAGTCCGCCTTCACTGTCTGCCACTATGCCATCGATGTTACCTACGAGTCCGAAGGCTTCATCGAGAAGAACCGAGATACCGTGCCCGACGAGCACATGGCCGTCCTCCGTGCCACCACCAACAGCTTCCTTAAGGGGGTCCTTGATGCTGCCTCGGCTGTGCGAGAGAAGGACGTTGCCTCATCATCCTCCAACGCCGTCAAGCCCGCTGGTGGTAGAAAGATCGGTGTGGCTGTCAACAGGAAACCCACTCTGGGAGGCATTTTCCGATTCTCGCTCATTGAGCTCATGAGCACAATCAACAACACAGATGTCCACTACATCCGATGCATCAAGCCCAACGAGGCGAAGGAGGCCTGGAAGTTCGAGGGACCCATGGTTCTTAGCCAGCTCCGTGCTTGTGGTGTTCTCGAGACTGTCCGCATTAGTTGTGCTGGATATCCCACTCGCTGGACCTACGAGGAGTTTGCCCTCCGATACTACATGTTGGTGAAGTCTGATCAATGGACCTCTGAGATACGAGAGATGGCCGATGCTATCCTTAAGAAGGCTCTCGGAACCAGCAGCACCAAGGGGCTCGACAAGTACCAGCTCGGCCTCACCAAGATCTTCTTCCGGGCTGGTATGCTTGCCTTCTTGGAGAATCTCCGCACGAACCGTCTCAACGACTGTGCCATCATGATCCAAAAGAACTTGAGGGCCAAGTACTACCGAAGGCGCTACCTGGAGGCCCGCGAGGCCGTCATCATGACACAGTCTGCTATCAGGGCTTGGAAGGCCAGGAAACAGGCCCAGGAGCTGCGCACGATCAAGGCCGCCATCACCATCCAGCGCGTCTGGCGCGGCCAGAAGCAGCGCAAGGCCTTCCTGCGCATCAGGAGAGACATGGTGCTGTTCGAGTCGGCGGCCAAGGGATACCTCCGGAGAAAGAACATTATGGAGACACGCCTTGGTAATGCCGCGCTTGTGATCCAGAGATCGTGGAGGTCACGCCGACAGCTGCGTTCCTGGAGGCAATACCGCAAGAAGGTGGTGTTGATCCAGAGCCTGTGGCGTGGTAGGAAGGCCCGCAAGGAGTACAAGAAGGTTCGCGAGGAGGCTCGCGACCTGAAGCAGATCTCGTACAAGCTTGAAAACAAGGTTGTCGAGCTGACGCAGTCTCTGGGCTCCATGAAGGAGAAGAACAAGAGCCTGGCATCACAGGTGGAGAACTACGAGGGACAGATCAAGTCGTGGAAGAACCGCCACAACGCCCTGGAGGCCCGGACAAAGGAGCTCCAGACGGAGGCGAACCAGGCAGGCATTGCGGTCGCCCGGCTGCAGGCGATGGAGGACGAGATGAAGAAGCTCCAGGTGGCGTTTGACGAGTCAACAGCCAACATCAAGAGGATGCAGGAGGAGGAGCGTGAGCTCCGAGAGTCTCTGCGCACCACCAACTCGGAGCTGGAGACGGCCAGGCGGACGAGCACCCAGCACGAGAAGGACAACTTGAGCCTCAGACAGGAACTGGAGGCTCTTCGAGATGCCCTCGAGGTGGCTCGGAGGAATGCGCCCGTCAACGGAGAGCTGGCCAACGGCACATCACCAGCGGTTCCCGCGGCCTCTGGGCTCATCAATCTCGTCTCCTCCAAGAAGCCCAAGCGCCGCAGCGCCGGTGCGGAGCCGCGGGAGCTTGATCGCTTTAGCGGTACTTATAACCCTCGGCCGGTCTCCATGGCTGTTACTAGCACGGCACATCGCCAGAATCTTTCTGGCTCGACCTTCCTTCCTGGCGTCGATAATATCGAGATGGAGCTCGAGGGCCTTCTCGCGGACGAGGATGGCCTCAACGAGGAGGTGACGATGGGGCTGATCCGAAACCTCAAGATCCCGTCGCCCAACACCACACCGCCACCGTCGGACAAGGAGGTGCTGTTCCCCTCATACCTCATCAACCTGGTGACATCAGAGATGTGGAACAACGGATTCGTCAAGGAGTCGGAACGGTTCCTCGCAAATGTGATGCAGTCGATCCAGCAGGAGGTGATGCAGCACGACGGCGACGAGGCCATCAACCCTGGCTCCTTCTGGCTGTCCAACGTGCACGAGATGCTGTCGTTCGTGTTCCTTGCCGAGGACTGGTACGAGGCCCAGAAGTCGGACAACTACGAGTATGACCGGCTCCTGGAGATTGTCAAGCACGACCTCGAGAGTCTGGAGTTCAACATCTACCACACGTGGATGAAGGTGCTGAAGAAGAAGCTGCACAAGATGATCATCCCGGCCATCATCGAGTCCCAGTCTCTCCCTGGCTTCGTTACCAACGAAAGCAGCCGATTCCTGGGCAAGCTCCTGCAGTCCAACTCGACACCGGCGTACAGCATGGACAACCTGCTCAGCCTCCTGAACAGCGTCTTCCGCGCGATGAAGGCGTACTACCTGGAAGACTCGATCATCACGCAGACCATCACGGAGCTTCTGCGGCTGGTGGGCGTGACGGCGTTCAACGACCTGCTCATGCGACGAAACTTCCTCTCGTGGAAGCGTGGCCTCCAGATCAACTACAACATCACGCGCATTGAGGAATGGTGTAAGAGCCACGACATGCCCGAAGGCACGCTTCAGCTGGAGCATCTCATGGTGAGTATCGTTTGGTGTGTCTTGAAAGGGTATATGCAGCATGCTAACAACTTTTTTGCAGCAAGCAACAAAGCTTCTTCAGCTCAAGAAGGCCACCCTGAATGATATCGAGATCATTCAGGACATTTGCTGGATGTGAGTTTCCCCTCGTTTCTATATGATTTCTATATGATGGAGTGTGATGCTGACTGTTCCTCTAGGCTGTCACCAAACCAGATCCAGAAGCTGCTCAACCAGTACCTGGTTGCCGACTACGAGCAACCGATCAACGGCGAGATCATGAAGGCTGTGGCATCAAGGGTGACTGAGAAGAGTGACGTCTTGCTCCTCCAGGCGGTGGACATGGACGACAGCGGTCCTTATGAAATTGCTGAACCCCGAGTCATCACTGCACTCGAGACATATACACCTTCTTGTGAGTAAACCTGGACGGATGTGTGTGGGATGATGGTAGGCTGACATGATGACTAAAGGGCTCCAAACTCCTCGCCTGAAGAGGCTGGCTGAGATTGTCTCGGCACAGGCCATCGCTCAGCAGGAGAAGTTCGAATATCCTGAGGGCGACGAGTACGACGGGCAGGACGAGCTCGCGGGTGTTGCCGAGGTGGAAGTAGAACAGTAGAGGGATAATGAAGAAGCTGGATTGGGCATGTCGAACGCACATAAGGGATAGAAGCCGCATTTTCAGGGTGTTTGATGTCGAATTTTCTAATGGGCGGCGTGTAGCCGGAGCGGATCTGGAGGACTGGATCAGGAAGGGCATCTATTCCTCTGTGTATCCGGACGGCGTCATGTATTCCAAGGGCGAGACCCAGATGCCTGTTCCTGCAAGTCGGGAAGAGGGATCTGGCTCGACTCTATTGTAAGATGAGATACGGCTATATTTGGAGAGCGCGAGAGATGAGAGCACGAAGCGACGTTGAGGTTGTTTTCCGGTTCACTTTTGGTGTTTTTCATTGCAGCTATTTGTGAGGCATGCATGTATCCGATTGCCGCACCCCGACAGTCGCATCCGGTAGCTGGCTGATAGATGCATTTTTGAGCAAGGCCCAATCTGGTAGAGAGCCCATCAATCTCTGCAACCACAGACGGGAAACGGAGAAGAAAAAAATAATAATCACGATAATTCACCATGCGAACAGCACCCAATATCATCGTCACGGGGACGCCCGGCGTGGGAAAGACGACTCACTGCGAGGGCCTGGTGGAGAGGACGGGGCTGCGGCACCTGTCAGTCAACCAAGTGGTCAAGGACAAGGAGTGCCATGAGGGATGGAGCGACGAGTACCACAGCTGGATTGTTGACGAGGACAAGGTGGGAGACTGATGGAGTTTTGCATCATGAGTTTGAGGCGAGAGAGAGAGAAAAGAGATGCTAACAAGATGACAGCTTCTGGATGCTATTGAGGACGAGGTCAAGGTTGGAGGATGCATCATTGACTGGCACGCCTGCGATCTCTTCCCCAAGAGCTGGATCGACCTAGTTGTCGTCCTGCGCGTTGACTCGACGACGCTCTACGACCGTCTCCAGGCTCGGTGCGTGAATCACTCTCACTTATTACACTAGACTAATGACATTTTACAGAAACTACCCCGAGTCCAAGCTCCAGGAGAACCTCGACTCTGAGATCATGGAGGTGCTGCTGCAAGAGGCGCACGAGGCGTTTGACCAGGAGATTGTCATTGAGCTGACGAGCAACACTGCCGACGAGATGGAGACCAACGTTGATCGCATAGAAGCGTGGGTGAGGCAGTGGAAGAAGGATAACAGCGAGCAATGACGGGATACTACGGGGGGGTTACAAAATGGCGGCTTGAGAGGCTCATAACTCTTGATGAAGTTTGGAGCGTGGTATTCGGTTGGTGAAAATAGATTTTTTTAGATGCGAGCCTGTGACAGGCTGGGAGTTACAATGATGTTTTTACCGGAGGCTCGGACAAGTGCATATCGGTGAAGAGTCACAGTGGATCCTGCAGTTTCGCACTAGAAGCGAGTGGTTGCTCTATTCTCCGTCTATAAGACCGTCTTGACCTTTTTACTACTCAATCCTATTCACTTTTTAAATTTACAAGTAAAAAACACCTATCAAGTCAATACAAGCACATCATGGCGCACAAAGTCAACTTCATCACCGGCAACGCCAACAAGCTGCGCGAGGTCAAGGCCATCCTCGAGCCCGAGATCGAGGTCTGCAGCCAACCTGTCGATCTCGAGGAGGTGCAGGGCACGCTTGAGGAGGTGACAGAGTCAAAGTGCCGCCGGGCGGCTGAACTGGTACGATTATAAAAACCTCCTATGCTCCCCATTCCCGCTGATAACTCCACGCTGGTAAACTGCAAAATGGTTCTAACTTGTTGTGTAGGTGAAAGGCCCCGTGCTCGTTGAGGATACCGCTCTGTGCTATAATGCTCTCAGTGGACTTCCTGGACCGTACATGTATGTTTGTTTCCTCGGTTATAACAGACACGGTTGCTGACTTGCTCGTGAAGCAAGTGGTTCATGACCTCCATCGGCCATCAGGGCTTGAACAACCTGCTTGCTGCTTACACGGACAAGTCCGCCGAGGCAGTCTGCACGTTTGGATACTGCCCCGGACCCGGAGAGAAGGTCATTCTCTTCCAGGGTCGTTGCCCGGTAAGGAGATTCTTTACGTAGAAGCAGGGACTCGGCTGACTTTCACTTGCAGGGCAAGATTGTGCCTCCTCGAGGACCTCCGGACTTTGGTAGGCAGCCACAGACAGGGAATCAATGACGCGGGCTAACAGTCGATAGGATGGGATGCCGTTTTCGAGTATGAAGGCCAAACGTATGTGTGATTCCCCCGTGGAACTGCGCCTAGCTGACGTCTTGCAGGTTTGCCGAGATGGACAAGGCGGAGAAGAACAAGATCTCGCATCGGGGTCGAGCATTGGCAAAGCTGCAGGCCTGGTTCAAGGAGCAGTAAAACGACCTGAGGAAGTCTGAGAAACTAGGAGGCAGTGGCAAAATCCGTGAGACTAGAGAGTAGACATGATTAGCCACGATTTGTGTTCTTTGACAGGCGATTATATGAACGAATAGATGATAGAAAGGTTTCTTACTAGAGCACTTCAAAGGCGGTGTACCTTCGCAGGTAGTGAGAGCCCCGGCGGTACGGCTGCAGTGACTCGTCGATGGAGGACAGCTTGTACCGGAATGCCTTGCCGACGAGGCTCTGGATCTTGGTCGAGTCGCGGAAGCTGGGGTCGAAGACGAGGAGGTTGACCTCGCCGTCCACCTGCTTCTCGATGCCGACGATTGTCAACGAGTGACCTGTATGGTGAGTTCTTGTCCACTGTAAGGTTTAAGGAGGGGGGTACCTGGATGCTGAAGGTAGATTGGTGGGAGATCTGTGAGATGGATCCTGTCTTCTACGTCGTGGATGCCGCCCTGGAAGTAGCTCTCTATGGCCTCGAGGAGGAGGGTCTTTGATCGGCCGCGTTCTTTGTCCTTGAAGGCCTGCACCGAGCAACTGTTGTTGAGTAAGTCAGCTGCTCCTGACGCGTGAACATAAGTATAGACTTACGGTATCCCTAAGCTGAGAAAGACAGCCTGAGCCTGGTTGTTCTGGGTTAGTCGAGCTCATTTCTGTTGGAGTCCCGAGTATTACCTCCGGTGTCCCGATGTACTTGCGCGTCCCCTTCACGCCGCCCGTCTCGACACGGCCTTGGGAGTTGATGCCCATGTCCCAGGCATTCTCGATGAGGTCCTGGAGCTGGAAGATGGAGGGGAACGTGTCGCCGAACTGCTGCGAGCCTGTCGTCTTTGCGCCGATGATGTGAGACGTGAGCATCTGGATGTTTCGATACCCGCAGAAACCACCTGCTCCAGGTTAAACCTCTGGTCTTTTCGGATAGTACGTGTTTTCTTACCTTCCCGTCGCAGCTTGGAAACGTGCTGCACTTGCGGATGGCATAGGTAGGCGACCTGGGTTGAAGGGCTCTGTTCGAGAAGCTGGCGGAGGACGGGCATGATGCCTGTGGCTTTGTTAGAAATGGCCGGAGAAGGTGAGTGAGAAGGGTTACCATCGTTGAGGACTTGTCCTTCATTGTGGAGGAGATCGACTAGCCAAGAGGGCATCTTCTTTTCATGTGCAAACCTCCCGAGTTCAGATTTCTACATTCGTTGCATGGTTAATTCATGGCACATGTGTCCTGAGTTCAACAACTTACCCCCAGCCGAGTAAACTGTCGAACTCGCTCCCCCTCCTGCGTCGGCTGGACCTGCGAGCGCCTCTCCGTGCTCTTGGACACGCCCGACGCCTCAGAGGTGGCAGACCTCTTGTACTTGTGCCTCGTCCTGCTGCTCGACTGCCCACGCCCAGACCTGCTGCTGCTGCCGCTGCGGTGCCCCGAGAGGAGGTCCATCCACGCCTGTATGGTGCTGACCTTCTTCTCGCCGCGGTTCCTGCGCGAGCTGCCGTCCCTGGACGAGGAAGGGGACCGGGAGTCGCGTTTGGCCTCTGGCTGCTTGGGGTCTGGCCTTGGAGGCAGAGGCGGCTCCGGGGGCTCTGGCGTGGCGTCCTGGGCCTCCAGCTCGTGGAGCTCGAGGTGGAAGGCCAGCTCGTCAGGGGAGACAAACTCGCCGCAGGAGTCGTTGGGGCAGGGGACGGGGTCTTCTGCGACGGCGAAGGGGGACTGGCCGTCGGGATGGTGGTTCTCTATGTGCTGATGAGGTCTCAGTCAGGGCGGTTTACGGGCAGATAGAGAAAGGCCGTACTAGGAGGAGCTCATATTCGCCTTGCTCAGGCTTGAAGCCGCAAAAGGGGCAGTTGGAAGCTGGTTCAGGGTTGGTCATTGGGGGTATATCAGGACGATTGTCATGTGCAGATGCGCAGCACTAGAGATGAATATGAAGAGGCAAAAGAGCAGAGAAGATTCTAAATGTTATCCTTTCAGCTTGTTTCTATGTAGCAACAATACTGGTCTTTGTGATGAAAATAAAGGATCAAGGACAAAGCCGGTGAGATCCACCAAAGTTGAAGTGAGGCTGTGATGCCCTGCACACGTACCACACCTACGTGGGTGACACAGCGCCATGTGTGTGCCTTGGTACCTGAGGTTCATGGACAAGCCTTGCACTCTAGTGATTCAATGCTAAATTGAGAAACCTTTTGAAACGTTGCAATTTATAAACACAAACCCCTACCCAAACGATCAAGATACAATATTGTCTTCAATACGTACATACGCCATTCCCAACGTCACATCCAGAATCTCTGTTCCTGGATCATCATGGGCTCACCGATAGAGGGGACAAGCCTGTAATTGCATAACCCCAACAATGATGCCAGCAGCCCAGCCACAAAAGGCGCCGATAGCGGGACCGGCCGGGTGGATCGCCCCTGTGATCGGCACATTCACATGATGGGCCACCAAAAGCATGACAACAAGCCATTCCTAAATCCAACCAAGAGGGCGCGGTCAGGCATTTGGGGCATGACAGGAAACCAATTACTCCCGGGGGGCTGAGTCCTCGGATGTGAGCAGAAAAACAAGACTAGTTGTCGGTAGTTGCGAGCTGACAACTTTCTGTCAAGCCCTGATCCAGGCTAGTCCATCGGCAACATCACGAATCAGGACCCTGCGCATCTGACATGACTCAAGAGACCCCTTGGAAAGAGAGAATTTCCAAGCAAAAGATGAGAGGGAAAAAAAAAAACTATCCCAAACCAAACCTGTTGATTGAACCATATATTCTAGTTGTAAAACGCAGACAAGCAAACAACACAAACAGGCAAACACACTGCCCAGTAGTTGGTACTCGGTACAAAACCATGCCATGGGCACGGAGAATTTAACCACAATGAGGGTTCTGGATCAAGCCCATGCCCTGGCCCGCACCACCATGTGCCCTGTGACCTCGTGAAACGACAAGGTCTCGTACGGATACTCCGTCGTTGATGGACCGCCCAGCGGG
Organism: Fusarium nematophilum; assembly: GCA_033030565.1. NCBI lineage: Eukaryota > Fungi > Ascomycota > Sordariomycetes > Hypocreales > Nectriaceae > Fusarium > Fusarium nematophilum. The sequence goes on along the minus strand of JAVIXY010000038.1, from coordinate 186,131 downwards.
CCCGAATCGTCATGGTCATCGTAAAGGTCCGGCCAAAGCGGCTGCTTCTTACGAGAGGCCGCAATCGCCCCCCCCTACATCAGATTGCAATTGCTCTTGGCCGGCGCCTCGCCCGGGTTCTGCGACTTCTCGATCTGCCCGATCAACAGCTCGAAGGCCTTGCTCACGTTCTCGTTGTACCGCGCGCTCGCCTCGGTCCAGCCGCATGAGAACTTGGTCGCCACCTTTTGCCCGTCCTCGGCCGTGACTTGCCGTTGCTCGGGTCGCAAGTCGCTCTTGTTGCCCACGATGACGATGGGGACGGACTCGGTGCCCTGTGGAGAACGGAGCATTCCATCGTGTCAGCCAGCCGCCTCTTGAACCAGAGCGGCCAAGACAGATATTCGGACTCACCAGGTGGTTGAGGATCTTCTCCCGGATGACCTGCACCATCTCAAACGAGGGCAGCGACGATACCGAGTAGACCAGCATGTAGCCATGGATTCCGATAAAATGCTTCGAGTTGAGGATGCTGTACTCGTCCTGGCCTGCCGTGTCGACAATCTCGGTCGAAAAGTCCTGGCCCTTGTACTTGATCATTTTGCTGAACGTGTTCTCGATTGTCGGGTAGTAGCTGTCGACAAAGTGGCCGTCCACGAATCGCACCGCCAGAGACGACTTGCCTGGTCGCCGTCGGGGCCAAGGTCAGCAACTCCGAATCCATCTCGGAGCTTGGGAGGGATGATTTGACAACCAATTCCAATAGAAAGAGAAACAAAGAATAGACTGAAAATCAGAAACTCACCGACGGAGCGGCTGCCGACAATGGCGACCTTTCTTTGCTTGGGAGAGGGCATGGTGGGACAGCCGTCAGTCGCGATCGCAAACGCAGTTCGGCGAAGCGAAGGTGGAACAACAGGAACTGCTGCTTTCTACTGCTTGATTGTTATGGGACGATAAAGCTGTCGAACCCAAAAAGAAAGGAAATGCGGGCGCACAAGACCGGGGATGTGCGCGTATAGAACGGGGATGAAAAAGTATCCAGAAGATGGGATGGATTGCTGATGTAGATGCAAAGGTAGATGTGCGATGATGGAGTCTGGAGAGAGGTCGAGGTACTAGGTACGGGTGTAACAGCCTGGAAGTTCAGGTGTACGTCAAGTGTAAGTGTCAGTGTAACTTGCACATGCCCTGGCAAGACTGACGGGCTTCGTCTTCCCTTCCCTCCCCCCCACCGGATCTCCCTCGTCGACAGCCCCTCCCCCTCTCCTGCATCATACCTCACTTAACCTTTGGTGCTGAGTGGTCCGTGAGTAAGTGGCGCCTCTCACCGAATGCATAGCGCCGACTCTTAAGTGCATGGATGTGCTCGGTTATATGCATGCAACATTGTCCTTGGGAACAACAGCCCACTCTCTCCTTGGGCAGCAGCTTGATATTGAGAGTTGGGAGAATATCGATAGATCCGTCGTTGAGCTCCGACGTACTTGCAAGCAATTGCCACTCATCAATGTGCACTTTAGCCAGGATATGCATCTCAATATCTGCTTTGGCATTCGCGTCCGCTCTCTTACAAGCAATGGCTCCAGAATAATGTTCCCAAAAATGCTCCTCCCCCACACCCGTTTTCTCTATATAGTCCTCTGTCGTCTTTGCAAGTCATTGACAAGTCCCTCGAGCTCAGTCACCTTGTTATCCACAGATCTGTACATTCCAATGAATTCCTGGATCGATCCAATGAGGCCCCTTAGCCCCACGCCCCCTGTCTGCTCGACGATCCGATGAAGCCCCGAGTCGACGAGGGACAGGTATCCGAGCATGACAGCGAGATACCCAAATGCCACGCTGAGCTGTGATTTCTCAACCGAGTCCGCCTGCACAGTCGTAGTCAGCACGGGGTCAGATTCATTCGGACTCTGGCAGCATCGCTTACCTCGCTCATCAACGCCTGGTTTTGTACATATAGAGTCACCAGGTCGCCCAGTGGTTCGCCGGCAATGTTCTCTCGAGCAGGCGGACAATGCTCTAGGATGTTGATAGCCACACCGAGCACTAGGAGTATTCCATCATAAGTTTCCCCCTTTAGGCGTCGGTTGCTCAATGCCTCTAGAGCAGACCTCAACCCTGCGCGGATGCAGTTCGACAGTCTCGACAGCAGAACCTCGTCGTTGAAGGCCGCGGCTCCGCGTGCCGTGTTTGACATGTTGATCGAGAGCTTCAGCGTTGCCGTCTCAACGTCACCAGGCTTTTCTGGCCACTGTTGCAGGCTATTTCGAAGCAAGCGGGCAACAGTTGGTGTTTGCAACGACACCCACGAGACCTCGCCTCCGTCGCCCATGGTCAGACTCGACTGCGTCTCCAGTATCGACACCACAAGAGCATACATCGCATCAGTGCTCGGATCTGCCCTCGCGCAGCGCTCCACAATCGGCTGCAGCTCACCCTCAACTTGCCTGACCACTCCTGACGAGTGTGCCGGATCAATGCGCTGGCACACAATGTTCAGGAGCTGCAAAGCTAGAGTCTGGGGAGAGAGCTGTTCAACGCGACGGCCTTGCCAAATGTTCATCTTTTTGAGCAGTGCCTTGACCTGGCTTATCGAGGCCCTGCTCATCTTAGAGAGCCGTCCTTTCTTTTGGGACGCAATCTCATCAATGTCTTCAGGGGAGCGTAGAAGAACACCGAGCATCTTTCCCAGCCCATCATCCACCAGCTGTCGAAGAAGATGGGCTGCAGGACTGAAGTTGAGGAAGGTGACCAGAACAGCTGTCAGAGCGAAACCGCTGATCACATCATCCTCCTGACCAACGTTGGCGGTCACCTTGTCACGAGTGGCGTGGTCGCGAAACTGGCTGATAAAGTCCTTGCTCTGAAGCTTTTGGGTGAGCTCCAACAAGGCGTTCCTCCTCATCGTCGAAGGAGGACTGCTGGGGGTTCCTATCCGAGCAAGCAGATCCTCCATCTCGTCGGCAAATCTATTGTTGGCTCCGGCTCGTCTTAGCTCGTGTACGCTCTTGATCGCCGGTCGTATATCTCCATCCTCGTCGAGATCCCCGTCGCTCATGGCAAAGGGATCGGGGTTGATGGGTTCCGGGGGCGTGGCGAGCAACGCGTCCAGTTCTTCTTCGGTCGTCGCCATTCCTGTTCCCACTCCCGGCTCGCTGAGTCTGGAGGACTCGCTCAGGATTGATCGGGACTGTCCATATGTGTACTTAACCCTTCTCCCTTGGAACACCACCCCAGGGCGAGTCCTCGGCCGTATCGCTGAATCCTGGGAATTACCCTGGGAATTGCTTTGGGATTGCTGGGAAGGCGTTGCCGCTCCGCTGTAGAACAGTGATGGTGGGCAGTCCTCTATTTCCGGTCCCGAATCTTCCGATTCAGGACTGTCGGGTCTCTGCGCGGCGAGGGCATCGATCAAACGTGGGCGTCGTTTTCTAGGACCAGCCGCATCATCTCCGCGACTTTTTGATACCGAAGATGTCCCCGGACTACTCTTAGTGGTCGATATATCGGACTTGCTTCGGGGCAAAAGGCGAGACCGGGCGCCTGCGTCCTTGGGGCTCTTCTTCACGATGGGTTCACGACGAGAGGGCACGGGGGCTTTAATGTCGTTCGGAGCAGGCCCAGCAACTGGCCGTCGCGGTAGCTCAGTCGTAGGCCTGGGTTGCTTCAGCGGCGAACGCGGTCGATCGTCCTCAGTCGGTTCTGCCAACGCAGCTTGTGGGCGCTTTCGCTTTCTAGAGTCGGCGGCCTCTTGCGTCTCGATCTTCTGTCCTTCGCCGGCTTTCGTGCGACTTGGTCCATCGGAGCCACTCGGTCGATCGGCGATGAGGTGTCTCGGCGATGGATCCGATGATGATCGCGGTAGCGATGGTTTCGATAGTTTGGCGACAGGGCCAGCGGGCTCGGCGCGGCTGGACGGGGTTGTGTGCGATTCGGCGGTTCGCAGCGGGATCGCGTCGCGCATCTGCCGCTTGCGCGAGGGCTTGCCATACGTCATCAGCTTCCGCGAGACGGGAGCGGTTGAGCCATTTCGTGAGGCCATCGCGACCATGCCGAGTGAGATGATGGATTGTGGAGGGTTTGAGGATTTGGTTAACCCATGTAATATATGGTGCCTAAGACCTAAGGGAAGGAAGGAGTGGAGGTGGTGATTCTCTGCCGGTCGGCGTGTCCTCGGAATGGGATCAAAGGTACAAAGAAGGGGGCAAGCAAGAGGTGCCACAAGCCCAGGTGATTGCAGTTGGATGCAAGAAGGAGGTTGTCTTTGTGCAAGCTAACGCGCCAGGTTGGGATTGATTGATCAAAGCCGCATGATGGATCCAAGGGTCCCGGTTTGGTGAGTCCTTGTTAACGTTGAAGGTTGCGGCTCTAGCAGCGGCTTAGTGTGATCTTAGGTCACCTCTCAGGCGGGAGAGGCTAACAACAGCCTGACTTTGAATGGATGAACGTCTCTGTTGCTGTGCCGGGATGGAAAGTATCCCCTGGCGACGAGTACATATCCCTCAGTGTTCACCAGGTGAGGAGCCAAGTACCTGGCGCCACTCGTCTTGTTCCTCCTCTCATCTCCACCCTATCAATGCGACGCGGTCGACTCCGACCCTGCAAAAGCATCGCCATTGGCATTTGGGTTGGAACTGGATCCGATCCCCGCGAGCGCACAGGCGTTGTCTCTGACGTCCCCCGTTTTGCGCATATGCTGGTGGCTTCGATAAAGAGCGAGCGGGCGATGCACCAGCTCTGGACTCTCTCCCGTCCTCGAGGTCTTATTGATATCTTGTTCCTCTCTCCCACAAACTCAATTCCCAATCTCACGCTTGATTAAACGGTGCTATAAATCTCACAGCTTCAGTTCATCTTCCTGTCCATTTTTTACGAGAAAAGCTCGAGCCTTTCCAAAGCTTTCAACACCCCTCCTCCCCCGCCATCAACAGCTTACTCCAAATACAGTCAAGATGGCGGACAAGACGACTCAAGATGCTCCCACGAAATGCGTCGGCCCTGAATACCGCACGCACCAGCAGAAACCAAGTGCCACCGTCTCTGTCGACGTCAACCTCGACAATGTCCATGTCCTCCCTCAGACCCCTCAGCTCATCGCTCTCCTGTCGTATGTCCCATTGCCCAATTTGGCAACCCTGTCACGGAAGCTGAGAATGTCTAGGATGATCCGCAGCAAGGAGACAGATCGTGCAGACTTTATCTTTTACTCAAACCGAATCATTCGCCTGCTTGTCGAGGAGGGCCTCAACCACCTGCCTGTCATTGAGCACACCGTCACCACCCCCGTGGGTCGGACGTACAACGGTCTCATGTTCCAGGGCAAGATTTGCGGCGTGTCTATCATGAGGGCTGGCGAGGCCATGGAGCAGGGCCTCAGAGACTGCTGCCGCTCTGTTCGCATCGGCAAGATCCTGATCCAGCGAGACGAGGAGACGGCCCAGCCCAAGCTGTTCTACGATAAGCTGCCCGAGGACATTGCCGACCGATGGGTGCTTCTCCTGGATCCTATGTTTGCTACGGGTATGGGGGCTCTCTTTTTGTTCCGCTTACAGTTCACTTCACCGCCATGGCTGCCATTCTGACAATAATGCACAGGTGGTTCGGCAACCATGGCAGTCCAGGTGCTCAAGGCGCGGGGCGTGCCCGAGGAGCACATCTTGTTCCTCAACTTGATCGCCAGCCCCGAGGGCGTCAGGAACTTTTCTGCCAAGTTCCCTCGCTTGAGGGTTGTGACAGCTTTCATCGACCAGGTTCGTCATGTTGTTCGTACACGGCGCTTGGATTGCCCGCTGACCTTGACATCCACAGGGACTGGACGAGAAAAAGTACAGAGACCTATTCCGAGTGAGGCGCATGCTGACCTGCCAACAGTTACATCGTCCCTGGCCTCGGAGACTTTGGAGACAGGTTTTACACCATCTGAGAGGGGAAACAACGCGACGGTCATGTATCCGATTGGGTCGCAAGCGCGTGGTGAGGGATTGTCGGTTACGGGGTGAAGCATGCCTTGAAATTAAAACAAGCCGCATAAGAGAAACGTTCAATAATCATCATCCTCGATTCCCTCGCCGTAGGACCGTCTATCGTCTTCGTCGTCATCGACCGCCGTCCGGCCGCCCGCGGCTCGTCCAGACCCTGCCGCTCGAGAGGTTCCAGCATAACCAGCATCCGCATTGTCCTCCTTTGCTACCGCGTCTAGGAGAAACAGTCAGCGCTTTCTCGCCAGCTATGTATAAGATGTCGTAGAGAGTAGATCGTACCGGCTGCGTCAACCCACTCGCCGTAAACGTCAACCGCGGCGGACAAATCTGTCGCACAAAAAAAGTTAACGATTGGATTGCGCCCGGAGGCCGAGGACCCTTGTTATCGTACAATTCACCGCGCATTGAAACTTTTGTCCGCAGATACGGCAATCGAGCTGCCCGACACCGGCTTTCTTGTCGAGCTTGACCGAGACCGAGTTCTCGTGGTTGCAGAAGAGGCATGCGAAAGTCGTCGGAAGAGGGTCGGACTGGTATTGGCTGTGTGAGCGTACAAGTCCTCCCGCGCGCCCGCGCGCAAGAGCAGCTTGATAGGAAACAGACCTTCTTTGGGCCCATGGGCTTTCGAGATGACTTCTTGCGCTTTCCCATGTTGCCTTTTCCGCGATCGTGGCGACCCGAAACAAGGAATGCGAAAAAGATGCAACGTACTTGCTGATGTTAGGCCCTGGGTTGTCGCAGGAAACGAAAGGCGCAGGGATGTTTGGTGGTGCCTTATCTTATCGGCCTTTATGTCGCACGTGCTCTGGCTTTTTTGTTTGCAAGCCACCGCGCTTGCAGAGGCATGCTTGTCGCCCGGTACCTAAACGGGGCGGCAGTTGGACGGCAGGTGTGTGCCTAGCGCATGCATTTAAGCGGGGTGAGGCACCGAGAGCCCCGCCCCCGCCTCCCGGCGACCTCCGGGCTTTGGCATCTCTGACGCCGGGTTCCGTCCAAGGCTTCAGAGGTGAAGATTGTCGTTCTTATCAATTTAGTGCAGGGGGGGCAAGATGAAGCACTAGTTACGCAGTAGGTAGGTAGGTAAGAATCACGGGGCTCACATTAGCGACGATGGTGAAATGGATTCACTTTCAGCATAGGCTTGTCTGATGCGAGAGGGGAACATTAGCTGGTAAGGCATCCCTCGACAAGCAGAACCCAACCAAAACTCGCCAAACTTACCGTCTTTCTGAAGGGGCGCCTTTCGGAGAAAACAATGACGTCTCTGGCGAACGAGACAAGCTGCTCCTCTCCTGGACTCATGCACCGCGCTGACGGCCAGACGCAAGGGGGTCTTCTCCGATTTGGCGGGGTAGCTTTGCCCCTAGCACGGTGGGGATGAGGCTTGAGAGTTCGATGTGCCGCCCTTATCATGTGGCCTCTTATCGACGAATGGTGGGCGCTTGGGATGTGTGACTCCCCCCCCAGATAGACAGAAGCCAGTGGCTATCATGACTTCTTCTTGTTGGGAGAGCTCCTCTTCCATTGGGAATGTCTTGGCCTGCCCATTGCTAGCCCGTTCCATGGCGGCCCGATACGTAAAAGTTATGATTCTACAGGGGGACTCTCCCGCTCTCTGAGGTCTGGTGACCTCGACACGACAGATGAGGCAAGGTTGTGCCCGCCAAGATTGGTTCCTGCTTGATACCTACACCTCATTAATGGATAACGGACGTCTCGGGCTTATGTGAGGCATCGGAGAAGGTTGGGGATAAAGGGATAGGGGGATGTAGGCGTAGCTCCCCGGTCATGAAAGTCACGGTGTGTTACCTGCTGTTCCGCCGACCGCTCTTCCCGTCCCGTCATCTTGTTCCTGTTTCCTCCTCTCTTTACTCTCTCGCAATCAACTCTTTTCTCTTTTTTTTTTTCTCTTCCTCCTGGGCTATCGAACCGTGACACACCTACAGTTACTTCCAGTGTTTGTTTTGGTCGCATCTGATTACCATCTCTACAGCTTCGTCTTTCCAACCCACTTACCTAGCTTACCCTAGAGACACGCACCGAATCATCCATTTTCCTCCATTGACATTGCGCATCACACCGATTCTTCGCCATGGAACCCAGCGACCAGCAATCCGGCGTCATGGACGCTCTCCGCGAGATCCAGCGCACCCAGTCGCTTCTTTTGAACGCCGTCGAGTCGCTGTCGGGCAAGCCGGTGGACGAGACCGCTGGGACTAACGGCGACATCGCGGCTGAGAACGTCTTTGAGCCGGACTCTGGTAACGAGCCCAAGGAAGGTCAATCGGCTTCTGCGAGCACCTTGATCGGCACGGTGGACAAATTGCAAGCTCCTGCTCTTCCATCGCCTGGTCAACGCCAGGGCTTTACTTCGCGCATCATCTTGACGTGAGGAGCCTCGCCGTCCAAACGCTCCACTAACACAGGTTGGCTCACACGAGGTGACTAGGACATACCCTAAGCAGATTGGAATCAACCCCCTGCCCATGGACTGGGGAAACTCAGATCCTCTTAAGCGCGGCCCTATCGTAGTTTCCAGGGCTGCTTCCACTATTCGACGCCGTAATGGTTCGTCCGTCCGTGTCCGTGATGTGTATGTGGTTCCGTGTCGCTGATTGTCCGTGCTTCTACGTGCAGCTGTTGGAGGTTTGTTACGTCCCCCGTGTATCACGAATTGGTATATCATATTTGCTAACTGTGTTATTTAGCCCAGTGAGTTTCCCGATACGAGGCTTGACCGAATTCGCGACCGTACTGAGCGAGATTCTAGCGGTGGTTCATACTCGATCTACTATGCCCTCGCCGTCGCGAGCAACGAACTCAACAGCGACCATCGGTTGGTTTCACTTGCAACAAGGCAGCGAGAACACTATGACTGATTATGCTTGTCACAGTCCGGACTTCACCAACACCGAGCCGGCCGCGAACATCGGTCCTTTCCCTCAATGGGGAGACCACGAAAAGATCGTCGCAATGGATCCCTGGGGCCATCTTGCTCCCTGGCTGTTCAAGGACACCATCGAGAAGGACAACGGTACGGACCGAGATACCCAGCAAAGCAGATTCGCGTACTGACAAGACTAGTGGACATTCGACCGACCATTGCGATCACCAAGGCTCATATGAAGGTAAGGATGACAGGTGTAAATGCAAGCTCTTGCTGACCATGGCTGTCGTTAGCTACCCGAACTCGAGGAGAGCGTCAAGGCTGGGCGTCTGTGGGTGACTTTCTACCCTTTGTTGAATATACGTCCGTCTGACATTGTGCAGCGTCCCCGATGGCAAGGTGTGCCTCAACGACAAAGGTGAACTGGCTGTCACCAAGTTTGCGGTTGAACCTGTATGCTCCCCGGTTGTAGGAGGACCCGAGGCTGGACACTGACGGGCTTGACGTAGGTCTGGTATCTACCTGGTGTTGCTAAGAGATTCGGCATTGGTAAGACTGAAGTTCAAATCGTGGGTTCTGTCCCTAACATGACACAGACGAGGCAACACTGCGACGCTCCCTCTTTGAGCACACCGGAGGAAGTTACCCAGAGGTAATCTTTGCCTCCCCAAGGCCGCAAAAGCCCGGCAGCTAACGACGTCAAGTTGATCACTCGCGGTGACATCAAAGTGTTCCTTCCGCCCATTGGTAAGTTGTGAAAAGTGTTTGGGTACAACCAGCCTACTAACAAGAACAAGGGGGCCTCACGGTGTACTGCTTCGGCGACCCTGCGAAGATGTCGGACGAGTCCGTCCGGCTGTCCCTGAGAATCCACGACGAGGTAGAGTCTCCTCCCTTGTTCCCTGATAACCCCGGCTCACTTTGGATATCTAGTGCAATGGCAGCGACGTCTTCGGATCTGACATCTGCACCTGTCGGCCGTATCTCATCTTCGGTATCGAGGAAGCAGTCAAAGAAGCGCAGAACGGCGGAAGTGGCGTAGTGATCTACTTCAGAAAGGAGGGACGAGCCTTGGGAGAAGTGACCAAGGTAAGTACGCTTCGTGACTAACGCAGTCAAGTGGATCTAACCCTGCTGGCAGTATTGTAAGGATGAAATCCCCTCATTCCGGAAGGACAGCCGGCGTGGAGACCTGGGGTACTGATTCTGGGGCAGTGGTGTACAACGCCCGTAAACGCGGAGCCGATCGAGCATCAGACTATTTCAAGCGGACCGAGAACATTGCCGGAGTCAAGGACATGCGATTCCAGGCTCTGATGCCGGACATCCTGCATTGGCTAGGCATCAAGAAGATTGACAGGATGCTCAGCATGAGCAAGTGAGAAACCCTGGGTTGAAGAACCACGTCAAAGGGGGAAAAAACAGCTGACAAAGTCTTCCAGCATGAAGCACGATGCGATCGTTGGACAAGGGTGAGTTGAGATGAGCCGAAGCAGCGGCCGAGCGGACGAAGATTTCCGATTAACGTGCCGCCAGGATTCCGATCCATGAGAGAGTTGAGCTTCCTGAGGAGCTGATTCCGGCCGACTCCAGAGTCGAGATTGACGCCAAGATCACAGCTGGTAAGTGTTGAGGCCAGGTCCAAGCTCTCTGTCGTCGAAATTGCCGGGAACTAACGGAAGACCACAGGCTACTTTACAACTGGCAAACGTATGACGACCGAGGAGCTGCAGGCCGTCCAGGGAAGAATATGGGAAGAGTAAGCCGAATCAACATCTCATCAACCGAGGAGATATGGAGCAAGAGACTGATGATTGTGGCAGCTTCGACCACTAAAACCATTGACTATCAACCGAACACGCTCGGGAGGGTGGGAGGAGAAGATGGGCGACCTATCTAGGGATGTGGCGCACTGGGCTGTCTGGGCGTTGTCGCGGGGTGCGTCAGCAGCGACCAGCTTTTGCATGTCGGTCTGGGCCGTTTGGCTTGGGCGGCTCATCTTGATTGCTCAGAATCCATACGATGCCACGATGCCACGGTGCCATCCGCCCATGGTGTGCCATCCTTGGATAGCGTGTCCCGTGGTTATGGTGTTGGGGGCTGCAGCCGCTGAGCGTCCCGAACGAGGTACCTGGTCAAAAGCGGTAGGTCGCACAGGGCAATCAGGGGCGATGTTGGGAAACACAAGAACAGCCGTTTTCCATAAGCGCTCCATGAGCCGGCTTGCGAAGGGTTGCGAGATTGGAGATGGAGAATGACAGGTCGCTGGTGGAACTCGGGATGGAAGCCTACGGGCCGCAGCCCCCCCCACGAGACCGGCTTGTTCGGTGAGGCGGTCATAGGACGTGAAGAAAGCAAATTGCATACCTTCCCAGTACTTTAAGCTCTGTGCAGATTAATCGTTCCCACTCTTGGGCCGCGGTGCACCGGTGATATGTATGGGATATGGAGCTGTTGGTACACGTGTGAAGAGCACGTCTCATGCTGGCAGCTGCTTGGCTGGCATGGGGTGCGTGAAGACGTGCAAGGCAAGATTGATTTCCCAGGTGCTGCTGGTCTTCCATGAGGGAAATACTCCGATGGCGGTTCGCCCCCTGGCCTTTGGGGGGGCGATCAATGATCCGTCATAATCCCAATCTCAAAGAGTCAAAACGGCAGAACAGCCGGGGGAGGGCAGTCGAAAGATGGGATCCGTGCTAAACTTGATTAAATTACCCGGGTAGAAAGTGCAAAGCTTGGCCATCAGGTACGATTCAAGGTTTGCGGATGAGCGGTAATGATTGTCTAATGAATTGCTCCTTTTCCAAGATTGCCATCACGCAGCCATCATCATACAGCACAACGGAACCCCCCCTCTCGAATGCACCATTGGACGGAAGCACGCTAGGGTGCAAGTGAGTGCCGTGGTCTAATCCGGAAGTTGCTGGGACACGTAACGGCTGCGACTTCGCAGAGGCAGAACAAGTAACCGCTGACCTACTTCGTCTCTCGTGTTGCGGTCTCTGTTATCATCATGTATCATATGTATGTATCATGTCGTTTGCGGCAAAAGGCATTCGCCATCAGCTTTGCTCGTATCTGGTATCCGACATGAAGGCGGTATGCCAGTTGGAGCTTGAGAGGAGGGTCACGGTGAGGGTCCTGTTGGGTAGCAATGCGACACGGTAGCTCGACGACTATCTGCCATAGTCCTGCTACCCGCAGTTCCTTACCGACAGTTTGCCCAAAAAGATCCGGCCCACGACTTGGCCGAGTCTTGTCTCGTTCTGTCCTCGTCCCGTCTCGTCAGGGCGAGCCGTCGCTGGGCTTCACTGGCTCTCGCTGGCCCGTTTGCTAGCCCAGGCTCTCTCTCGCTGGGGGGCCCTTCAACTGCTTCCTTTTCCACTGGCCCTCAGTAGGGCTTCCATCCCAACCTACCCAACCCCCCCCCCGCATGCGCCATGCACGGGAAGCCCGCCTGCAGGCTCCCCGGGGCCCGGGCGCGAGCCCAACGGCCAGGGTTCCAGCGGGCTTTGCTGGGATGCTGGGCCATACACCTCGAGACACGAAGTACATCCAGGTTGGCACCCAAAAATGCAGCGATGAGCCGACAAGTGGCGAGCAGATGCTGGCTCGCTGCTGGGCTCCCTTTTGCTGGGGGGAGGGAGGGGGCCAGCCCAGGCACACCCGGGGGCCTGGCGTTGCGTGATGGCGCGGGCAGTAGCGGGTGAATTTGGCTGATGGCTGATGGCTGATGATGGCGGATGGGCCAGGTCCGGGAGGTTGCGCTTGATGACTTTTTCGATGCATCCTTGTTATAGTACCGCAGCCAAGGTACCCTACTTTGTATAGTAGGCTTTTGGGGTGGGATGTGGATGCCTTGATGGTGTTGCAGATTCCTATGTATTGCCAGCTGCTGCCAGCTCCAAACCCTTTCCCAACCCTTTCTCTACTATAGCTCCAAACGCTTTCCTTTCTCAAATGCAAACCGACCTTTTTCCCTATGCACTTTTAATACACAAGGCTATACGGATACACTTGCTTGCATTGTTCAACAACTGAGAGACTCACCTACATCTTTTTTCACATCGACAATGGCGTCCTTTTCGCGAGACACTCGAAGCGCGGTGAGAACACACCGCAGAGACTCGTCGTCGTCATCACACAACACCTCGCGACAGCGACCACGACTGCTCCGATCCAGCGCAACGGAACCGTCAATCACCACATCCAATGCCATCAGGGGATCGCTCGCTGGGCCTGGGTCGCCGCAGAAAGCAACTGATCTGCTGAGTCGCGTCGCCGTCTATTCCCCGCCTACGGAGCAGTCCTCGGCCCCGGAGCCGATCCCCCACCAGGCCCAAGCTATCGTCATCTGCCGCGATGGTCGAGAGACATCTCCGGCCAGCAGCCCCGGGAGTCAGTCCGTCGTCTTGGTTGACTCGCCTTCTGGTATGTCGTTTCTGTCCAGCCTCCATTGACTCATCATGAAAAAGGCTGACACCCTTATTAAAGGCTACTACTTCAGCTTCCCTAGCTTTGAGGAGTGGAACAGGGATAAGCAAGGGGTTATCGACAAGGACTCGGATGACTGAGAAGGGGACGCGGGGGAAGCGGGTGAGGGGAACCGGATGGCCTCGAAACCGAATCAAGGAAAGACGACTATGACGAAAAACAACGAAGCGACGAGAATCGCTCAACCCAGCAGGGAGCAACCTATGGCGTAGAGCCCCACGCATCCTGCTGAGAGAGAGGGAGAGACAGCTCCTGGAGGAGCGAGTGACAGCGAGGCTACAGATCCGGAGGGAGCGGCATCCCGTCGCCTGTCAGCAACCATATTGGATCCTCCGGCATTTTCACCATCAGCCGGCGGGAGGATTCCAGCTGAGGCGGGCGGAGGATGACGCTCTAGGACAAAAAGGCTGATGGGATGCGGGTGATGAGAGTCCTGGCTGATGAGAGACGACGACACTGAAAAAACCACATGCTGTACACGATAGATGAGGGAACGAAACTGCACCTCTTGGGGAGGTGAAAGTCACAGGGAAAGGGTTAAACGAACCAGACGAAAAGTGAGGGTTCTTGTTTAAGGACCTAGCGATGGCGGACCAGACGCCCAGATTCTGGACTTGATGATATATATAAATGTCTGTAAAATATAGCCAAAGAAACCTACATGTACAGCTACCGAGTCATTCTTCCCTTGCTCATGACGCTTGCTAGATCTGATGAGAAAATTGGAAGGGCGAGTGAGAATAGAGCACGTATTCGTAATCTTTACTTTCTTGAGCCCTGTTGATCCCTTTGTTGGTGCGGTGACTTCTTGCCCTCATCAACAACGTTTCATCGTCAAGCTTTCAGACGAAAACCTTGAATGGAGCGGCCGTGGCTTGAGACGTGGCTGTGCGTCGGTCCAGACCCCGACGCTGCCTGGCTCCTGCAGCACGTGACCCAAGTCGGTTTTGCCCTCTGACCCACAACTTGGCCCCCGCCCACAGCCTTAGCGCCGGAAGAACCTTTGAACCGCGAATTTTCGTGCCAACTCGCTTAGACCTAAGCTGTGCACACAAGAAATCGAAATTATTTCGCCCCTCCACCAATCTCTCCAGTACCATCTCTCCAACGGTTCACACAATAAGCCAGCAATCATGGCGGTTGGAAAGTGAGCATCACTCCACGACGAACAAGACGATGATGAGGGCATTCGACTTACGCGATTCTCCAGGAACAAGAGACTCTCCAAGGGCAAGAAGGGCCTCAAGAAGAAGACGGTCGACCCCTTCACCCGCAAGGACTGGTACTCGATCAAGGTGGGTGGTTTTCACGATGCGATGCAAAATGCGCAATGCTTCTGGACTCGTTTCGCTGACTCTGTGATTCCTCCAGGCCCCTAACCCCTTCAACGTTCGAGAGTGAGTTGCGACCACGAATTTCGAGACTTTTATTGTTGTCGAACATGGCGATTGACAATTTTGTGTGCAGTGTCGGCAAGACCCTCGTGAACCGAACCACCGGTCTCAAGAACGCCAACGATGCCCTCAAGGGCCGCATCGTCGAGGTCTCGCTCGCCGATCTCCAGAAGGACGAGGACCACGCGTTCCGAAAGGTCCGCCTCCGAATCGACGAGGTCCAGGGCAAGAACTGCCTGACAGCCTTCCACGGCCTCGACTTCACCTCCGACAAGCTCCGATCCCTTGTCCGAAAGTGGCAGACCCTCATCGAGGCCAACGTCACCGTCAAGACCACCGACGACTACCTCATCCGACTGTTCGCCATTGCCTTCACCAAGCGACGTCCCAACCAGATCAAGAAGACCACCTACGCTGC
Source organism: Fusarium nematophilum (assembly GCA_033030565.1). Classification (NCBI taxonomy): domain Eukaryota; kingdom Fungi; phylum Ascomycota; class Sordariomycetes; order Hypocreales; family Nectriaceae; genus Fusarium; species Fusarium nematophilum. The sequence goes on along the minus strand of JAVIXY010000038.1, from coordinate 170,972 downwards.
CTCCTCTCAGATTCGGGCCATCCGACGCAAGATGACCGAGATCATCCAGCGCGAGGCCTCGAGCTGCACCCTCACCCAGCTCACCTCCAAGCTCATTCCCGAGGTCATTGGCCGAGAGATTGAGAAGTCCACCCAGGGCATCTACCCCCTCCAGAACGTGAGTCCGCGATTATGCCCTCGCCACTAAAATGTGTTTTTTTTTGTCGTTCCATATATGCTGACCCACCGTTAAAGGTCCACATCCGAAAGGTCAAGCTGCTCAAGGCCCCCAAGTTCGACCTTGGTGCCCTGATGGCTCTGCACGGCGAGTCGGGCACTGATGACCAGGGCCAGAAGGTTGAGCGGGAGTTCAAGGAGCGTGTTCTGGAGGAGGTTTAAAACGGCTTTTTCTGGCTGAATTGGCGCGGGGAAAGGCATAGGGACCTCGCGGCTAATAAAACTCGTCCCTGGCATTGTTTCGGTCATCGCAAATGGCGTAGCATCACAAAGGCGGCTAGGGGATTGGGTCATGTTCCTTTGAATGGCAAAAAAAAACGTTCGGTCAAACAGAGGCGAATGATTTATGACGCGTGACCTGTTTTCACGGATGCTTGTGATGATTTGGGCCTTGTCATGTTAGCCCGAGGGGAGAGAGGATGCTTCTGAGCCGAGAGGAGTTGAGCTGTAGACGAATTCCAAGCTGATACCCTGGGCTAATCGTGATGGTGTTTTTTTGGTCTTGTTGAAAGTGATTCTGTTGGGTGCGAGAAATCCGAGAAATTCTAGTGGCCTTCTATTCTATGGTAGGGTAGTGTTACAAGGATTATCGACAAGTCATCCAGGATCAGCACCGTCAGTGGCATGTCCACAACGTTTGTGCATCTTTACAGCTCCAGCATACTACTCAGCCTTTTGGAGAAACTCGACCACGGCTGCCATCTCGTTAGCAACTGGGGGCTTATACCCAAATGTCTGAAGAAGCGCCTACCTTGTCTGAAGGCCTCAGGCTGCTCGGAGATGAGCCAGTGCCCAGCATCAACGTCGACGAGCCTGAAGCGAGGGAAGAACTGGCCGATGAGAGGGAGCAGCTCGTCCGGCACGTACTTGCTCTTGGTGCCTCGGACGAACAGCGCGGGCTTCTCGAAGCGGATCTCGTTGGGGTCCTTGTAGGGGAAGTCGCCGAGGTTGTCGAGCGACTTGCCGAGGATGTCGAGGGGGATGCGGAACTTGCGGGCCTTCTCGCCCTGGGGCTGGTACAGGTTGCCCAGCAGGAACTGCCGGATGGGCAGGGACTCCTCGTACTCGCGCAGGATCTCGTCGGCCTCGGCCTGGCGCGTGACGCCGGCGTCCTGGATCTTCTTCATGGCGCGGACGTACTCTGCAAAGTCCCTGCTGAGGGTCACGTCCACGGGGGCGTTGTCGACGGCGACGACGTCGGCCACGAGCTCGGGGGAGCGCAGGGCCAGAGTCATTGAGGTTTTGGCGCCCCTGAGAGAATTGGTCAGCCTGTCGAGAGCTGGGGGGGAGACGTTGAGTTACATTGAATGGCCGATGAGGGTCGTGTCGGTGAGGCCATGACCCTGGATGAAGTCGGCGACATCCTGGGCCATGGCTACGTAGTCGTGGCGGGAGCTGTGAGGCGACTCGCCGTGGTTCCTGAGATCCTGTGATTTCGATTGTTGAGTCTCAACCATGCGCTGTAACCGTGATTGGCCGGATTTGCCTCACCAAGGCGTAGACATATCTCCCGAGATCACGGGCCAAGGCTCTGTTCCCCGTTAGTAAGGTTTGAGTAAAAAAAAAAAGGATTATACAGACTTGCTGATGCCTCTGTTGTTCTTCTTGGATCCAAAGAGCCCGTGGAGGAAGAGAATGGGAGCTTTCTTCTTGTCGGTCTTGGGGCGCGGCGGCTCATGTAGGTCGTAGACCAACCTTGGGCCAAGAGACTGGGAGTAGAGTCTTGTCCCTGCAGCTGCGAACAGTAGACCCTTGCGGCCAGCGGCTGGGACCGTCGTCGTCGCTATCCGTCGTAATGAAAACATCTTTTGTTGTCACGATGAGAAGCAGAGACTAGACATGTCAAAAGATGCTATTTCTGGCAAGACCTGCGCAAACCGGCACCGTTTTGTTGCATATATGCATATCTAGAAAAGAAAATATTGTCCCCGTGTGGGCCATGATGTCACCCTTTTGATCTATGGTGCTCGCCGGTAATTTCGGCCGCTTCTATTCTATCTAATTGCTGGGAAAACCAACTGCGAACCACGCTCACAACTATCAACATAGGAAACAAGGAAGCGATAGACGCCGACCGATCACCAGATACATGCGATTTGATCTGGTAATATTGATGCTGGGGGAGATGAGACATAGGAAAGAGAGAGTTGAGGGAGAGGAATGGGAGAGAGAGTGTGTGGTTGGAACAGCTCAGCTGTCCCAGATGGCCCCGAACGCCGGCACGCCTCGCGTTTCGAGACCGTATACGATCTTCTTGGTGATCTTTTCGTTGGCAATGACTATCACGGCCTCGGCGTCGAAGCTCTTGGCGAGGTTGTAGCCCATCTTGACGAGGTCCGGGCGGCCAAGCTTCTTGGTGTCGTGGATGACGGCGTCGGGGATCTTGTTCCGGATTGCGTCGACGATGTCCCTGCCGAATGTCTCCTCCGGGTGTGGGGTGGACCAGATCAGCTGTGTCGGACAAGGCTGCGACGTAATGTGGCCGAGCAGCGGCCCAATCCCGGAGCCGGTGCCGATAAGAACCAGCCGGTTGAAGAGCGTCGCGATGCGCATCACACCACATGTCGGCACACCACGCACCCACAGCCTGCTGGGGGGGTTCTGGATACAGGCGCGCGTCCAATCGCCCGCGTTGGACACGACCAGCGAGTAGCCCCTGGCGTGATGGGTCGGCTCGGGGCTGGGGATCGTGGCGAACGAGTGCCACTCGACCAGGGGCCGTCGCGAGATGCGTGTGAAGCTGCCGTTGACGGGGACGGTGTAGTCAAAGTGCAGACGGACTGCGTGGTTGGAGAGCACCTCGGCCTCGACGGGCACCCTGCGGAGGAAGAACCACGACGAGGCGATGCTGCAGGTTGCGACCACCAGGAGCCAGAAGTCTGGACTCTTGACGGCTGCCAGACCGAGGTCTTGGTTTCGGGGCCGGGCGTCGTTGATGGCCAGGACTGTGCGCGCCCAGAACATGGCCAGCGCTGTCCAGCCGGCGAAGCGGTGGAACCGCTCAAAGAGGTTGTGGTACTGCCTCCGGAACGACGGCCATGCGGTGGCGACCATGGAGCACAGGAGGCCGCACAGGAGCCATGACACGACCTGAGTCGCCAGGGATCCTGCTCTGTCTCCGTCGCAGAAGCCTGCGTTGCAGACTGTCCCTCGGACGGTCGAGATGACGAGCCATGCAGTCGCGCAGACACCTGCGCCGGAGTGAAGACCGCCCAGGTGGTAGATCTTGGCACAGCGGGCTCTGAACCAGAGCGGCAGCTGCTTTGGGACTGAGCAGGCGGAGGTGTACAGGGCGTTGATGACCGAGTCCTGGCGCACGAGGACAGCGGCTGCCAGGTTGATCGCCGTGATAGTGCCGAGCCATTCGGACTCTAGTCGGAGGGCGATGACGCAGATGAGCGCGGCCAGGTTTAGTATCCCGATCAGACTGAAGATGGTGCGATACACGATGAAGATTCTGTGTCTTAGTCCTCTGAACGGCTGCGGAGCTTGCTTGTCGGGCATATCGCGCGAGAGGTCCAGCTTCTCCGCCACGGTCGACAAGGTCGACATGGACGACTGCGACTTGAGTTCGACCTGGGCCTCGACATCTGTGCTCTTTTCGTTTGCATCGTCCAGCTTGGCCAAGGCCAGTGCCTCGAGCTCCTTCTTGTCGATCTTGCCGTTGGCCGTCTCGGGCAGGTCGTCGAGGAGGTGGATGTGTGTCGGGACGGCATAGTAGGGCTGCCGCTGCTGCACGTGCTTGATTATCGAGGTTGCGTCGCAGTCGCATGGCGAGGTGAACCCGTGGATCTGCCCGTCGATCAGCAGCGCAGCCGCCCGAGACACGCTGGGGGCTGATGCGAGGGATGCGGACACGCCGTCGAGCTCCACGCGGAATCCCTGCTCAAGGGTCAGAAAAGGGCGGGAGAGGATGGAAGGGTTGGGAACGCACCTTTACTTTGACTTGGTCGTCTAAGCGGCCGAGAATCTCGATGGAGCCGTCGGGTCGCCAACGCCCAAGGTCGCCGGTGTTGAATATTTGGGAGCTGTGATTAATGTCAGTACTCCATGGGATCTGCTACTCGTATCAAGTTCTTACCCGTCGTTAGCAAAGTGATCTGGTTTGTATCTCTCTGATGTCTTGTCTTCGAGTCCGATGTAGCCTCGAGATACTCCCAGTCCGCCAGCCCACATCACTCCAGTCGCACCAAGGGCCACGGGTTGGTCGTTCTCGTCCAGGATATACACTTTGTTATTTGGAGTTGGCCGGCCGATGGACAATTCCTCTCCGACAACGTGCCTCTGCATCGTGTTGACTATCGTTGTCTCGGTCGGGCCGCAACAGTTCCAGTACGTGCCGTGGCTGGCCCACAGGTCGGCGAGACTTGGACAGATCAGCAAGGGAACGGGAATGCGGCTGGAAACAGGATTTACCTCCTCGTGGTCGGCTCACCGGCCGTGGCAACCGTCTTGATCCTCGGGAACTGAGTCGGGTGGTACCTGGAGAGGATCGTGGGAGTGGAGACCAAGACATCGATCTGTCTTTGTTGTGAGTCGGCCTGGTCGATGCTTTTTGTTCAAAGACTTGACGAACCTGTTCGAGAGTTGGCTCCCAGTTGGAGCCTCGGAGGACGAGCGTTCCGCCGTTGCATAAACAGGCCAAGATTTCCCATGCCGCTGGTTCGGTCAGCTTTGATCGAGGGTCTTGGGGTTGAGGCAGCTTACCCATGTCGAAGCTTATGTTGAGCACCGAACCAACACAAGTGCCAGGGACGACTCCCAAGTTCCCGGGAGAGAGGCAGACGAGATTTGCCACGTTCCTGTGTGTGATGTCAACCCCTTTGGGTTGTCCTGTTGTGCCTGTGTTGGTGTGAGCAAGGTACACTCCTTGGAAGAGAAGGCGACTTACCTGATGTGTATATCACGTAACAGCCCCCATCAGCTGTTGAAAGGTCGACATGACTATCTGAAATGTCGAGATCATGAGATTTAATCTCAACTTCATCAATGACTACGACGGTCCGGGCGGGATGTCGGGTGGTGATGCGGTGCTTGGTCGATGCCAGACAGAGAACAACACCGCCCGCAGCCTGCTCCAGGACCTGGCGAAGGGTCTCGTCCGGGACAACTCCCCCATCAAGAGGAACATACTGGGCGCCGCACGACAGAACCGCCCAGATGCCAACCACCATGTCCAGCCCTCGTTTGACGACAAGCGGGACCCTCGAGCCGGGGACGACACCCTGAGCGATGAGCTCCGCGGCAAGATGCTGAGCTCGTCCGGCAAGCTCCTGGTAGGTCGACTCCTTCGGACATCCCGAGAGGTCGCGAACTGCTATGGCGTCCGGACACGTCCTCGCGTGGTGGTAGAAGGCGGAGGTGACGGTGGGAAAGGGGCTCTGGACGAGCTTCCCGTATCCGAAGCGGCCGCGGGACTCACGACGGCGATGTCCCTGCCGGGTGTTTGTGGGGGTCATGATGAAGGAGCCTCCTCAAAGAGACTCAAGAGAAGAAGAAGAATGAGAAAGAGAGTGTGGGAAGACAACACGCGTTGTTGATGTTGACCGTTGAACTTGACCGTTGTCGTTGACCCCGAGATAGAACTTCCCTCGTCCGAACTTATATACAAGTCTTAGACGGACGTGGCTGCGCGCCCTCGCCAAGGTGATTCACCTTCATCCTTGATGGCCGTGAATTCGATACTCGACATTACCGGTCTCTGGATGATTTGGCCTTGACTCTGGCCTGGCAACACATCGGAGGGACGCCGGAGCCCAACGCTCGTCACAAGCGTTGCAGCATTCCACGTCCGCCCCGGAGGGGGAGGGGCGTCCAGCTGGGAGACGGAGCCGGCCCCGGGGTACGGAAGAATGTGGACGGATGAGCCCGGCGTGGGAGGAATGTGATGGGCTTTACATGGCGATGAGACATGGGGCACTTTAGCAGGGTGACGAGGGGGGGTTTCAACAAGGGGAAACGACAAATCACGTACCCGAACATGCAGCTTCTTTTGATCGGAGGTGATCTTCTGGGGTGGGATCCCGATGGGATGGATCTCCTGGGGGGCTTTCCCTACTCTCCCTGGAAACCGGAAACCATGTTCTGTGGCAGTGGACCCTTGCTCTGGCGATCATTCAATTCATGACGAACTGAGGGGGCTTATGCGTCTCGGACAATCCATTCCCGGGGGGAAGCATGGCCGTGAGATTATTTGTCTGGTGGCTTCGGATGGTGCGTCTGGTGGTGGTGTCTTGTCGCCTGCGTTTCTCAACATTACTTTGATGGCGCGCGGCCTTCTCGGTACGAGACCTTGGCTTCTCTTAGTCCATTGTCGAGGGATTCTGCTTTATTGATCAATTGTTTCCTTGTTGGTCCACAAATCTCTAGGCCTCTACCCTTCAGCCTCGTCCTCACCGATGGGGCGTCGATGATCCAGAGGTCAAGGCCATTGTCATTGCGGGTTCGTTACATGGTGTTGCAACTCGACTAACGGGGATTGAAGCTGGAGATTGCAGCGATGGATGCCACGCTGCGAGGTCTAACCCTGCGTGCGACCTCATCTACGCGTCTTCGCGAGCGCTTCGTGCTTCCAGAAGTGAACCTCGGCCTCATCCTGGGAGGAGATGGTACGCAGAGGTTCAGGGTGAGTTGTCACGCTGGAGCAGGGACAGGCTGCCCGAGGCTGAAGGCATCTGAACAGGCCATGAAGGCAATCTTGGGGCGCCGATATCCTGCCAAGAGGCCATGTCTTGCGGACTGGTCTGCGACATGTTTGAGGATTGCGAGGTGGTCGACAAGACTGAAGCCGCCGCGCAACTGGCGGGCCGAGGCGTCATTGCGACGCAGTTGGCCAAAGAAGCTATATGTCGAGGTTGGTCACTATTGCATTGCATTGTCCGCGTGGACTGATCATATTTCTCTATCTGATATGCTTGCCGGGACGACGAGAGAGGAGCCTGTATTACTTTGCTTTTGGGACGGAGGACAAGGCCAAGAGTGGAAGCGTTTCTTCAGAGATAGCAGGTTTTTGACTCGTCAATTGATGTCGTAATGCTGATCCGATCTGTTCATCCTGTGCCTCAACTGTCGGCGCATCGTCACCGTGCTCATGTGGATCGGGACTCGTTGCTCCAGCTGCCGCATACCAGCCCTCGTCTCGCTTCTCATGGTACTCACAGCGGAACTATAGGCAAGCCTTTCATCATCCCTTGTTCTCTTCTCGCTTTGTTGGGTCGTCCTATCGGATGCTCCCCCACTTTGTGGTGAGACACAAAAGAGTGAGGTTTTGGTGGTTCCGTCTACAGAATGCGTGTGGATTATCTGCTTGGATGGTCGCACAGGTTTCGGCCAAGATGACGGGTAAGGCGGTCGACAATGCGACAAGAGGGTGGTATCGGGGCGATCTTTGAAGGGGGGAAATCGACAAGAGAGTGTCTCTGGTTTCTTTTCGGCCTTTCTTTGCCACGCGCTGCGGCGCTGCTGAAGAGGCTGTTTCTGGAATGGGTCTCAGAGAAGGGGGGTGTGTCGTCTCTTCTGGAAGTCATTGCTCGAGGGATGGCACGCTGTCATGTCGTGGGTGACCGCATGTTTCTTGGGGGCAAGGCTGCGCGTGGTCGAGTTGGTGTTGACGGAGGATGGAGTCATCAGGCGACTTCTATCATGGATCTTTGATATGGTTGATCACTTATGTAAAGAATTGGCTGAGATCATTGTGAGAACTGACACGGCTATTGCTGCATATCAGAGCATGAAGCCGTGGGGGATCGTGTAAGCATGTCGTCAGCCCCAGCCTAGCCTCCAAGTTCAGCTTGGTTGGTCTCTTGCGCATACCTCTGAAGAAACGCGGCTGCAATGCCTAGCAATAGTTTTCAGGTCGAAAAAGGGTTGAGTGGCTTTTCTGGTTATCCCTCTTTAGGGAAGTTGGCCAACTCGTCCGCTTGGCTCGAAAGCCACGGCTGCCCATGAATGAGGCTGCCCACAATACAAAGCATGCGGCTATCCGTAGTCTCGTTGACAAAGGGAGCAAAAACAACAAGAGAACCGAGTTGTCTCAGTTGAGGGAGAGCCGACCTGAACGCCGGGAACTATTCGTCCACGCCCCCCCCCCTTTATCGTCACTTTTCAAATATCGACTTGTCTTCTGTCTCACCTGTCACTCAGCCAGTACCGTGGATATGGAAGAGCGTATGCTGTACCCGAGGCAGAGGGGGAGAGACAAACAAGGGCGAGAGATCTGCATACATTGCTGTGAAAACACGCCGAGCGTTCGGCCGACGGGCATGGTTGTGTTTGTGATTCAACTGAGTGCAGGATCTGAGACCTTTTTGCGAGATTTGCAGCAAGGATGAATGGTTTCATTGGGGAGAAAAAAGAAAGGGGGGGGTTAGACTCGATGAGGCAAGGATTTGGGACATGCATCCACTTTGGAAGAAAGACAGGTCTTGGATTAACGGGACTTGTGAATGCATTGGATGTGCTTGGTTATGAGGGAGTTGCTGTGCCGAGGTCGGCGAGTTGTAGGTTACCATGGCATGCTGCGGCGTTGTCATTGTCGACCATACCATTGATTTGGCAGCGAGTCAATACCAACGCGTTATTTCTATTTAAACTCTGAACTGGATTGTTTCCAGGAGGCACTGCTTGTGCTCTAATCCGTACTTAACTGGAGTTTAGGTAGCCTGAAATTAGTAATTGGTCACTATATCTTTTCCGCTTGACATGCCTGTGTATCTATAAACCAGACTTGGAATGCAAACTAGATCAGCTAGTAGAGGTATCAAATAAGAGCCACCTCCCTCCTAGTCGACTATTGGCCTAATCGGGGGAAACTCATCAGATGCCTGACCACATCAAGAGTCAGATGCGGCTGGCAGGACTGCAGGACTGGAGGTCTGAAGGTGTTGGCTGGCTTCGCTTCTTTTGATTAAATACACTGCCAGTTCTTCATCTCCCTTAGGATCCACCATTATACTTTACTTGATATTCTGCAAGCATCTCACTCGATCCGAGCAGCCGCACACCACGACCAGTGCAGGCATACAGGGTCTCACCGTGTTGGGTTTTGAGTGAATGAAGTAACTTGGTTGTGGAGGAACCCTATGTCTCGAGAACGATCAGGTCCTGGAACGTGGTTAAGGTGATGCTGTGGAGGGAGATGGAATGGTTTGAATGAAGGTTACAACTGGGAGACAGAAAGGCAGAATATGAGAAGGGGGAATGCCTAGGTAGTGGCCCGCAGTGGTTCTGTGTCAGACGAGCCCACAGACTGCAAGCATCAACATGTCTAGATATTCAAAGGAAAAGGGTCCAATGTTTCTAACACGGACTACGCCGCCGTACTTGAGTGCCTCCTGGAATATCACTTTCTTGAATTGCCTCTCATCATAGGTACCTTACGGTTCTTCTGCGGCTCTGCTTAATAGAATCTCTTGAAGAAGCATGGCAGACATGGCACTCAGACTGTCTCAATAACCCTGCTGTCTTGCGTTGTTAGCCCGGGAAGGAAACCGAGCTCTTGGGCCCCAGCTGTATGGCTTTTCCTTGGTTATTGAATCATACAGCTAAAGAACTTGCATTGAATGACGAGAAGCCGAGCTCATCAAAGTTCCTCAACACTGGCCCTTCCCTCTGCTACCCACGATCTGGACCAAGGCAACCGACGATATCAACAGAGCAGGAGAATCTCCCCGAAACTCAATAGTCAGCGTCACGCCCAGCCCTTTCGGGTTCTCATTGAATGGATTGTCCCCCTGTCCCACAATATCAGAATGCACATGCAGTCTCACATCTCGATCAGTAGGCAGCTGCTGCTCCCCCGACTCCCTGTCCCAGGACTTGAGGCAGTCTCTCCCCGCGAACAGATCAACACGGGAGATCCTTGAATGCTCTTGTAGAGCAGCTTGATCAGCGTCGTAGCAGGAGACCACTATCTCCAGAGCGGTCGACGCGATGGCGTAGCCGGTGAGCTTGCCGAGCGGGGTCTCCTCCTCGAGGGATCTCAATGTCGGCAGCCCAAAGTGGACTTTTCCAATGCCGGGTGTGCGATCTGGGGGAAAAAGGTCCGTTAGTCAAGAAAGTTGGGGCTGAAATCATGCATGGCGGGCGGCAGACCTCTTGGACTGACGATGGCTCCTTGGCTGGAGTGGCGGATGTCGACGGCTTGTTCCCCGTCAGAAAGGGCGGTGTTGCCGTGGACCGAAGAGACGACTGCCTCGCAAGGGCCGGGAAGCGTCGACTGCATTTCTGTGCTCGTTTGGGACGACGGGATAGCGGGTTATTAATGGGTTGAGAGCCTTTCAAACTTGAATGGATGTAGTTTATACTGCCCGTCAAGGCTTCTCTCAAGGCGTTCTCAAGATGATGGCCGATACGACAATCATCGGGCCAATAGACGACAGACTCTGCTCACCACCTGTCATGTGCTGGTACGCCAGGTTTCGGTTCAGCCCGCCTCTTTTGCCAGTGAATCGTGATCCCCCAAGCCCATCGAGGCCTGGACCTGACGCCGATTGTGAGATGGCAACTTACCCCGCCCTCTTTGCCTGCAGCAGAACTGCTGTGAAACATGGCTCGGTCAGCTTATGGCGGGGAGGGGAGGAGAGAAGAGCTGTCAACAGTTGTGTGGGCGTGATTGGGTAGCGGGATGGTTGAGGCTTGCGGCTGAGGAGCTATGCCTGTTTGTGGTCTATCTAGACTCTGCAACTGCCAACGCCACAATTGTTAAGCTTAAGGTCTTGACACTTGAGCTTATTTCGCCGTGTCTCTGCGACTGCGACTGCAATGAGTATTGCGGCTACAACTGTTGGAGTCAAACTTGGTTGATGCTTACGGTTTCTTCCGTTCAACTTACAAAGTCTCCGAGGTGTCACGGGCATCATCACAGCAGCAATCACAAAAGAAACATGAGACCAAGGCCATCAGCGCGGCATCTCCTTCGGCGAGCGGGGGGACGCCACTCAGCAGCTGAAAAAGGAAGCCTCGCGAGTTCTGACATCAACGGGAGTGCCTGGTGACCTGGGCTAACCAACCATCATGGCAGGACGGGCGAGACAGGGGGCACGGTCAATAGCTGTATCACGTTGAATGAGGGCTGTGAATAGACGCTAGGTTGATGAATGGACCAGTAGTTCAAGCCAGGTCGTCAGCTCCGATTTAACAGGCAGGCTAGAATGGGGAAGGGGATGTCCTTGGTGGTGAGTTGTCAAGTATATAAATGGCTTCGCTTCCAGGTGAGGACCTATCTTGAAGCATCTTGTTTGCCAGACACTTGGTCAACATCAACTGCACTACCCAAACACTTATACACTCCCACACCTCGCAAACATGGCCGTCCAGATCTGTACCCAGATGGTGGTCCCGGATGACCTCCAGGCCCTCGCAGACACGCTCTCCATCAAGGAGAACCCCCTGAACGGGCACCAGATCACCGAGGGCGGCCCCGTCCAGGGCGGCGGCGACCCTGCGTCGCTGGCCCTCCCCGTCGGGTCCATGTGGGCGACGGGCCGGATCCTCCGCGTCAAGCTCCTCAACGGGTCCGACAAGATCAAGGGCAAGATCCGGCAGTACGCCAGCCTCTGGACGCAGCACGCCAACATCAGGTTCGTCTTTGTCGACTCTGGCGACGCCGAGATCCGCGTCAACGTCGACGCCAGCGGCGGGTCGTGGTCCTACGTCGGCACGGGCAACCTGGCCATCCCGGCGAACCAGCACACCATGAACTTTGGCTGGCTGACCGACTCGACGTCCGAGATGGAGTTCTCGCGCGTCATCATCCACGAGTTCGGCCACGCCCTGGGCTGCATCCACGAGCACCAGTCCCCCTCGGCGAGCATCCCCTGGAACAGGGAGGCCGTCTACGAGTACTACAAGCGCACCAACGGCTGGGACCGGCCGGCCGTCGACCGCAACATCTTCCAGCTGTACGCCGCGGGCATGACGCAGTTCTCGGCGTTCGACACGGGCTCCATCATGCTGTACTCGATCCCCGCGTCGCTGACCACCAACGGCTTCTCCGTCGGCTGGAACACGCAGCTGTCCGAGACGGACAAGGCCTTCATCGCGACGGCGTACCCGGGCCAGGACCTGGACGTCTCGACGTTCAACACCATCGAGGTGCGCCCCTGGAACCAGCCCACGCACCAGACGTCCAAGAAGCTCGTGTTTTCCCGCAACTTTGGCAGCCCACCCGCCATGGCCGTCGGCCTCAACTGGCTGGATGTCGCTAACAGCGCAAACATCCGCGTCAAGGCCTACGCCGACAACGTCACCCCCAACGCCGCAGACCTGCACCTCGACTCGTGGGCCGACACGACCCTCTACTCTGCGGGTTGCACGTGGTTCCGCGCCGCGACCAGCGACCCGGACTTCCAGATCGGCCAGTTCAGCACCCTCGACGACCACCCCTGGAACCGGCCGCAGCCCAAGACGTCGCGCCAGATCCAGTTCGCCCGTGCCTACTCGGCGCCTCCCAAGGTGGTCGTCTGGCTCAACCAGCTCGACTTTGCGAGGAACAAGAACTGGCGCGTCACCGCCACGGCCACGGCCGTCACCGCCACGGGCTTTACCATCAACCTCGACACGTGGGCCGACACGGAGCTGTACACGGCCACGGCGTCGTGGATCGCCTACCCGGCTGACAAGGCGGGCGTCGTGAGCGGCACGTACAACACGCAGGACGTGCGGCCGTGGAACCAGCCGCGGCTGCTCAACAGCGGGAGGGCAAACTTCCCGGCTGGCAAGCTGCAGAGGGCGCCCAAGGTGCTGATTGCGCTGAACAGCCTTGACATTGACTATCGGCGCAACTTGAGGCTCAAGCTGGCGGCAGACTCCGTATCTGCCGAGGGGATGAACTGGCATATCGATAGCTGGGCGGACACGACGCTGTACTCAGCGGGGGCATCCTATATTGCGTTTACTTAGGGGGATGTGGACGTTGGACTTTGAACTTTGGTGCTGGGGGGTGATGCGTCAGTCGTTACCTATCTTGGATGTTACCAGCGGAAGAGATTATAGAAACAAGAGTTCAATCCTTGCTCAATGCTGTAGTGTTCATTACAGTAGTGAATCTCGGGGCTACTGAGGCCAAGATGTTTGTCTGCTCATGTAACATTCGTCTGCCAAGACCCAAGCCCTGCTTAGGATCGTCGCAGTGCTCTCCGAATGCGGGCAATGTCACCTTGTGCTACGTAGCATGCATTTGCATATTCCCTAGCTGCATGTGTTCTTGCCCAGTTCGGCTTGTTTAATCTCCTGATGTGACGTCTTGGTGTATCTTGAAGGATTAGGGTTGTGGCTGGAAACGCCTGCACGTGTTGTTTGTTTCACATACCTGCCAGGCGGACGTGCAACTTGGGAGGAATTTCCCGCAACTTTACTGCTGGGTACAGACTAAAACGGACATGTTGGTTCTCGAGGTGAACTCAATCTAGCTGGAGAAGGCGCTGGACATTCCCGGGATTCAATGTAGGTTGCCAAGAGGCATTGTTCTTCCATGGCATTGATTCTTCAGTTGGAGAAGACCAAAAGTAAGGCGGGGATGGAGAGTCAGCTTGAAATCCCAAGAACTCGGGTAGAATCTGTCACGTCAGGCCTTGCTCCGACTACAGGGTTCCCTTGCTGAGCTTAGACTTGGCAGCCACTCGAGCTCATCACCTCAACCCCCAGAGCCTCGTCTGAAGATATCCAAGCCCTGATTGGCAAATACCGCCTCTAGCTTGGCCTGCTTGAAACTATCGACAATGCCCAGAAAAAGAAGCTCAAGTGGCTGCGGTCCCGTGAATCGTTGAGGACCAAGTTCAACGACAGCCTGATTCGGGACTTGCTACAAGTACCAGAAACTCTTGAGGGGTTTTGTAATTTGAGGCCGAGCCCAGCAAATCGAGACTCCGCCTATGCAAGCCACCGTGCTGTTGAGGCTGGTTATCGTCAATCAAAAGCTGCGTTGGAAAACGCCCGTCTCTTGGCACCAATCAACCAACCTCTTGGTATTGGTATCCCTCGCAGCGAAATCCCGAGCTCAGCTGAGCTGAAATGCCTGCAATGGACGGGGCACATATGTAGACAGCCAACCCGCGCCCTCTGAAGGGAGCTCGGTTCTGTCCAGCCGCCCTCGAGGATTCTCCCTGCAGCTCCAACATGAAGCAGCTTCTCTACTACACAGTTGTCCTGGGCGCTGCCGCCCTCGGGGCAGACGCCCTCGCGTTCTCGGAGCCAACCAAGCGACAGCACGTCGGGCACATGCACCAGCCTGCGCCGACTGTGATGATGGACCTCCTGGAGCTGCGCAACCTGGACAAGCGCCAGGAATCCGTCACGGACGAGGAGACCGAGCTGCCCGAGTACACCATCACAATTGCCCCCGACGAAACATGCGGATGGCTCTCCGCGTCTCCGGGCAACGGCATCACATGCCCCAACGGACAGTTCTGCACCTGGGAGGTCAAATCAGCCGGTGCTATATTTTGCGACACCTTGGCGTATAACCGATGCCTCAACAGCGCGCAGGCCAATGACCCGGACATTTGCAATGATGTCTGCCAAAGCAACGAGTTTAACCTGCTCTGGTGAGAATAACTGTTGAACGGGGAGCTGTCCAATCCCCCGCTGACCACGGAGCAGCACCAATGCATCCCTTCCCTACTGCAGGACTTATGCCTACCCCTCGGGGGTCCGCGACTACAGATGCGCTTCGACTTCTGTGACGGCCATGCAGAGCGTCTGGTTCACCTACGACGGCCAGCGAGGTCGTGAGTTGGAAACCTTCGTCATCGGAGGCGAGACAACATTCCCCGAGCCGGACACGACAGTGGAGCCTTCCTCCAGCTCCGGTACGACTATAACGGTAACTGCACCTCCGACCGAGTCGTCGTCTGAGTCTACAGATGATAATGGTGATGATGACGGCGGCAGCACCAACATTGGAGCCATCGTTGGAGGCACCATAGGTGGATTCACTGTCCTCTCCCTGACCGTCCTGGGAGCCATCTGGCTACGCAAGAGGAAGCAGCATCCTCCTCCTCCTCCGCATGGATCTGCTCCCCCCCCTGCTCCCCAGCCCGCCGTCATGCATCAGACTTCTCCCGTTGACACGGTGCCCCCCATGAGCGCCCACTACGGGAAACCAGGGGTGGTGTCGCCGACTCAGTCGGAGTGGAGGGATTCGGTGGTGACTGCGCCCGTGTCCAGCATCAGTCCCGTCTCTCACGTGCCGCTGTCCAGCACCAGTCCTGTGTCTCACCAGGAGTGGCCGGGTCAGAGCCACTCGCCTGGGGTGCAGCCCGTGGCGTATCCGGGGCCGCCGCAGAATGGGCCGTACCTGGAGATGAGCGGGGATCAAAGGAGCCCTCAGAACTAGGGGGAGTTGGGGGGACTGGGTTGGCTCGAGGCAGGTAATGGTATGGAGCGGAGGTTCTGGAAGCCAACTGGTGAATGGATTTGGAATTTTGGATTACTGTCTTGCTGGTTTTAGGGGGTCTTGTGCCGGTGAAAGACATGAGCTATCTTTTGAAAGCCTGAGGGTTTATTGATGATGTAACCTTGAAATGGAGATGCAATAAACGGAATCTCTTACTCTGACTCTTGGGTTGCTGGGGCGTGACAACAACAGTAACCATCCATAACCAGTGGCGGTATTCTGAGGGAACTTGACTGTTCAATCCAGATCACGTACGCTGTAGAATACATCCTCAACTGATTCATACACCTAGCATCTCCTCGAAAGGTTAGCTGACTAGTTACCTAACCCTCTCGTCAAAGGTTTAACTAATCAGTTGACTCCACCTAAGGCGTATAGGACGCACAATACCACTTGGCAACTGGCGGCAGCTTCTTTAGAGAAAAGGATCTAGGCTTCGAATCGTTTGGCTGCGACGAACCTTATCGAGCCCCGATATCGATCCATGGCCAGGTTTCACCATCGCCTTTCCCTCAAAGATTCAAACGAAGATGAAGGCTTTGGCGTGACTTCCATGGCCAAGTCTTTGCTTACTTAGAGGCAGCTTATAAAAACTAGTCTGGTAGCGTTCTAAAGGTGCGCCGACACTCAATCCCACCCGAAGCAGCTCTGTCTGAACAAGGGTTGCCTGTTGCACCAGCGTGGAGCTTCGATGACGACGACTTGAAACTCGCAGCAGTGACTCTGTCCCGGGTCCAGGACATCGCTGTCAGTTTCTTCCCTCTTGTATCTCTAAAAGCTGGATTAGGCTGCATATGGAGTGCTGCACGACAGAGGTATCCTACTCAATGACA
Source organism: Fusarium nematophilum (assembly GCA_033030565.1). Classification (NCBI taxonomy): domain Eukaryota; kingdom Fungi; phylum Ascomycota; class Sordariomycetes; order Hypocreales; family Nectriaceae; genus Fusarium; species Fusarium nematophilum. The sequence goes on along the minus strand of JAVIXY010000038.1, from coordinate 154,529 downwards.
CGATACACTAACCTTGACGGCTTGATGCAATATAAGTCTCCGAGTTAAATTAGAGCCCTCATCAATATAGACCCCTCCCTCAATAATCGTTGAAGAAAGAAAAATGGGCTAGCAATGTTCTTGATGTTAGAAGCGCTAGGTCATCGATCGTGATGGTGCTCTTCAATTGTCTTGGTGGCTTCACAAGACCACCCTCACCATTAGGGGAGAAGAGCATCCGGCTAGTTCGCCCGCAAGCAACCCTCAACCAGCTTGCAAAGTTCCATCCCCGCCGGCCTAACCAATCTTGTCGCCCTGGTAATAGTAGAATTCCGACACTTGGTTTAGGATTCCGACGAGGTAGAATATCCCCATGTAATCAACCTCCTGATGAGCCTGCATCAATCTCATGCGCGCCCAAGGTGAAGATTATGGACCATAGAAGTTAACTGCCTCTAGGGAGCCGAGAGGCTGTCGAGGTACTTGCGCTTAGACACTCTCCTTAGTTGTAACATTCTCTAGGAATCCCGACTAGGTTGAGATCGTTCTTGAATTCCCTTTCGACTTTCTTAAAGCTAAACAGGTCGACCCCTCTTCGGTTCTCATCTTTTCTCCATACATGGATATGAGCTCATTAAGGGCATACATAAAAGATGAGAGCACAAGGCCCTCGGGGGGTCTGGATTAACTATCACCACTTTACCCGATCGAGATCAAAGCAGTGACAGCTAAAAAGAAGAGCAAAAACATACAACAGCGGGGATTCGCTGGTCGTCACCGACCCAACTACTAATCCGCCCCTCACTGGCTTGACTAAGGGAGAGCAGACGGGATCCCGTATTTTCCAATGGGTATGGTCGTATGTGCTAGGTACACTAGCGCAATCAGATTATAGGCCAAGGAGGGGCTTAGGCCGTTGTGATTACCCGTCGCCTCAACGTCATGGAGCGGCCACAAGAGCGTGCGCCTCATCTTTGGCGGCTTCTATGTAATACGACTTATTATTGAAATAGGGCTTCCTAATTAATCTATTAATTTGCCCTTTAACAAAGCTAGTTTTATTTACACAGTGGTGAGATATGAATTGGTACCCTAAGCCATAGGCACCACAGACAATACTAGAAAACAGCTGGGTGCCAATATGTTGGAATCGCAAGTTCCAAGGCTGTTCGTACTATATCGTCAGTCTTCTTCACTCTTTTCACGGTTCTGTTAGACATCCTCAGGCCAAGTCCTGGTCGCCATCGGAGCTCCATCTTACTTCTGAAATGAGTGGCTTGGAGGCAACAGTAAAAGCACTCAGGGATAGACTCTAAGCATACACTATATTCTACATTCTATTCAAGGATAAACAATGTACCATCATTACTCTTCATTCTTGATCCACGTTACTCATTAACCGTGTACCTTCCTTCCACTGAACCAGGTCTCCTTGATGGACGCCTTCAGCAACTCTTTCGGATCCCACTCCATGTCAACAACAATAAAATCTGCGAGCTTGCCCGGCGATAGAGTCCCCGTCCGATCCTCCGCAAATACACTACGAGCCGCCCCCTCCGTGCCAGCGACTATAGACTCGCACATGCCCAGCCTGAAGGAGGGATTTATCGTGTCTGTGCAAGTGAGGTCTTTTGACGACTGCCGGTTGATGGCAACGTAGAGGTTGTGCATGATGGACCATGGGGCCGTCGGGCTATCCGTCCCGATGGCCATGAGAGCGCCCGCATCGGCGAATTCTCTGTACGCGAACGCTCGTTCACAACGATCCTCTCCGAGCAGCCGGGGCCAGGCCTTGAGGCCGGAAGGGTCCGCGTGGACGGGCTGGATTGATGCTGTCAAGCCCAGCTTTCCGAGTCTCTGGGCGTCTTCGGGGGATACAAGCTCGAGATGCTCGATACGGTGCCGCCGACCGGGTGTTGCGTGCTTCTCGATAGCATCGATGGCCATCTTGACGGCTCCATCACCGATGGCGTGTAGTGCGATCTGCAGCCCGCCGGCGTCGGCCTCTTTGACAACCGCCTCGAGGTGCTCTGGCTCCCAAATCGGTGGCGGAGCTCCCGCGGTCGCGTACGGCTCGGAGAGGTATGCGGTGCAGGCGTCGATGATTCCGTCGGTGATGACTTTGATTCCGACGACCCGGAAGTCGGGGCTGGTTGTGGCATTGTACTGTCGGCTCAGCTCGACAGCTCGCCGGACTTGCTGCGAGTTCTTGTCGAAATCCGCAGTCGGTTTGATCAGCCAGTAGGCCGAAACTCGTAGGGGGAGATCCGGCTGTTCTGCATGCAGCGAGACGATGGCGTCCCACGCCTCGTTGTCCATGGCCATCTCGACGATCTGGCAGTAGCCAGCAGCGTTGTATTCGGTGACTGCCGCCTTGATGGCCTCCATGCGCTCGACCTTTGGTGATGACATAGCCTGATAGGGCCAGATGATGGACATCATGGCTCCTTCGTCCAAGAGACCCGAGGGGTTTCCGTCTGCGTCCCTGTAGATCTTGCCGCCTGCTGGGTCTGGCATGTCTTGAACCCCGAGTTCCTTCAGAGCCGCTGTGTTGCACCAACACGAGTGCAGAGAGCCCGAGTCGATGAATATCGGCCGCGGATCGATATCATCAAGCATAGCAGCCGTCACCCCCTCTGGAGTCATGAAGTGCCGCCATCCTTTGCACTGGATCGTCGGGACGTCGGGGTTGGCAGCGGCGTAGGCACGGATGATCGATCGGATCTCCTCAAGCGTCTTGCAGCTGCCGAGGTCAAGCTTTCGGAGGGACTGGCCTAGGAGCAGGAGGTGCATGTGGCCGTCGATGAAGCTGGGGAGGACGACATGCTGCTCGAGATCCTGAACCTCTGCGTCTTCATCGGGGGCAATGTCCTCGCGGGATCCGACGGCGACGATCTTGCCCTCTTTTACAAGCATGCTATCTGAGAACTGGACTGTGGCATTCAGCCCAGTCTCAGCCTTGGACAGGATGCGTCCGTTGACGAATATGGTCGTCATGGTTGTCAAGGGATTGTTGACTTACTCCCGCCGGACGGGGACAATCCGAGCTATAATGGACAAGGGAGATTATTTACAAACCCCATCTTGATGTTTAAATGACTTGCATAACCTCGGAATTGGTCTCTTCATGCATGGCTAAAGACGGTTGTGTGGACGTCTTCTCGTATCCGCCATCATCTCCACAAAGTCTGCTGACGCTTCGGCCTTCCACCCTGGTTCAATTCCGAGCTTCCTTCCCAGGAAACTTGGGAGTTCTCCACTTGAAATCCTTTACTCGGCCGCTTGACTCTATTGGGATTCCATGATTGGAGATGCGGGGCTCAACCCTCGCCTTACTCAAGTTAACCATGCCATTCAACCCTGGCTGAACATGAGATGGTTCTCTGTCAACAGAGGGCGTGATAACTCTTGGGCTGCGGAGTTTAATCCTAATTGAACAAGGATTGATCAACCCAACTTGACCCCAATGTTCCCCAGTTCCGCGGTGCTCATGATGGGACAACTGCATGGGGTAGAGTCGCCCATGGTCTCGGGATCTCGGGCTTGTGAGTTGTCAGTGTGCCTGGTATTCATGATGAAACATGCAAGCCAGACATTTGTGTGTAGGTAAAGTGCATGCTTCGGATGTAGGAGCTCTCTAACGACAGCTCATTGAGGCTCTGCCAGAGATAACAAAACCGATTATCTCGTAACCTCGAACAATCGTTGAAAACATGGCCAGTGAGATATCGTGTACAAAAGTTTACGCAAAGTTTACCAATATCTGTATCACACATGTTCGATTTGTGGTCCGCCATGTCGCATTGAGCACACACCACGGAATAGGCTCTTATCTGCCTATCCTTCACCATCGGCCGATTTTGACTTGGACTGCCCGCCCTACGCCCTTTTGTCACGACAAGGCTAAGGTAGTCCGAGGTCCGCAATTCCTGACTCGCAGGCCATCTCGGCCGGAAAAGAAAGGCTTAAGCAAATCTAACTCGGTGCAGGGTTCCCGCCACCCGGTGCTGGGCCATGATCCACTCATTCTGGAACACGGCAACGACAGGGAAAGGGTTTCCCCATCGTCTGTTGACGTCCGCTGGAGCGTGATATTCAAACAAGACGTAATGGTTTCTTCGGAAAAGCCGAGCATCCCCTATCGATTGCTCGGGGGCAGTCAATCCTGAATCACCCCAACTCTGTCGCGAGGGAATCCCCACGGGGAACACGGTCCACAGGATGGGATGGGTTACCCACCGAATACATGGTCCTAGCTGAATCCAGGATATAAGTTTCCAACTTGTCCCCATCGATTTGACTTGCCATTATCATCCTCTCTCATCCCCAGACTCCCTCTCTATACATCATCCTTGGGAGTCCTTCCACAAACTCCTTGCCAACAGAACAAAACCACACTGCCTCTGGCTGACCCCAGTGGATGCAAAACCAAGATGGGCCACGACGACATCGCACACGACTCCGACACCATCGTCCCGACCGAGAAGCGGCGCGATGAGATCAACCGGCCGCCCTCGTTCGACGAAATTCCCAGCCAGATCCTCCAGACAGACATGGAAAAGGCAAAGACCCTCCAGGGCGACGCCCACTTCAGCCGCCTCGGCTGGAAGCGCCTGACCGTCGTCCTGATTGTCCAGGCCATTGCCCTCGGCAGCCTGAGCCTCCCCGGCGCTTTCGCAACCCTGGGCATGGTCCCTGGTGTGATAGGCTGCGTCGGCATGGGCTTCATCGCCATGTATGCCAGCTACATGATTGGCCTCGTCAAGCTCAAGTTCCCGCACATCGCCCACTACGTCGACATCGGCCGGCTCTTGATGGGAGGGTTTGGCGATAAGCTCTTTGCCGTTGTCTTTGTGGCTCTGTTGACGCTGGTCACGGGCTCGCATTGTCTGACGGGCACTATCGCCTTTGTCAGGATCACGGGGAGCAGTGTTTGCAGTCTTGTTTTTGGTGCTTCATCCGCCATCATTCTTCTGCTGCTCGCTATCCCTCCTTCATTCACAGAGGTTGCGATTCTGGGATACGTCGACTTTGCCTCCATCATCATCGCGATCGGCATCACCATTATTGCTACTGGCATTCAGAGGTCAGAGGAACCTGGGGGCTTCTCTTCTTCCACCTGGTCTGCGTGGCCGAAGGAGGACTTGACTTTCGCCGAGGCTCTGGTTGCAATCTCCAACATTGTCTTTTCATACGCTTTTGCAACTTCTCAGCCTTCGTTCATGTCCGAGATGCACACGCCGACGGATTTTACAAAGTCCATCATCGCATTGGGCGGAGCTCAGTGAGTTTGACTTGCAGAAGCAGCGACAGTAACATCGTAACTGATATTTCTGCAGAATCTCCATCTACACCATTACGGGTGCCGTAATCTATGCCTTTGTTGGCCAAGAGGTCCAGTCACCGGCCTTGTTGTCCGCCAGCCCTCTGATCTCCAAGGTCGCCTTCGGAGTCGCCCTGCCCGTCATCTACATCTCGGGATCGATCAACACAACCGTCGCATGCCGATTTATACATGGCAGAATATACAAGGATTCCATCGTTCGATACATCAACACCCCCAAGGGCTGGGTTACCTGGTTGGTAGTAGTCAGCGCTATTACCTTTCTCTCCTGGATCATCGCAGAGGCCATCCCCTTCTTCTCCGAGCTGCTCTCCATCTGCGCTGCTCTCTTCGTCTCTGGATTCTCCTTCTGGGTTCCTCCCATTCTCTGGTTCTGTCTTCTTAAGGAGGGCAGCTGGTACGAGAAGCACAATATTCGCCGTGCCATGTTCAACCTGGTGGTGTTTATCGTCGGTTTCTTCGTCTTTACCTGTGGTACTTATGCCAGTGTTGATCAGATTGTGAGTCTGCATTTATCAGCTGTACGCCCAACCGAACTAACACTGGTATAGATTATCAAGTTTCGAGATGGCGATGTCAGCCGGCCATTCTCCTGCAATGTGTCCTAAAGCCAGAGAGAGAGGCTTGGCGGACTCCAAGATGTATATTGATGTGATGTTTCTGAGGAAAGTTGTAGACCCCGGACTAGTAGTTGATGGGGATAGGATGTGTACATGAGTTTGAGTTTATTTCCGTTGAATTTGTGGCAGTACGCGTGGGTGCTGTAAACCTGAATTCTGGCAACTCCTCATTGTGACCAACAACTTGCGAGCCGTGCTTTAGATGATCCAGGCTGCTACTGAAAGAACGTGAGTAAATAATTCCGCCGTGATTCAGAAACACTATTGGCTACTTAGAGACTGAAACCAGTCGCGGCCGAGGTAGACGCTGTCTGATACTGACACTTCACGATCGAACTGGACATTGACAGAGGCCAGACGCCTTCGAAGGATACAGCCCTTGTATCAGTCACGCAAAACCAACCCAAGTACCAGTCTCGAGTCCCAGCTGACTAGCTCGGAAGGTTTCGTGGACACCCTTCCAGCCTTTTGTCATAGAATCGATCAACCCTTCGGCTGATTCGCTCTCGTCGGGGACTGGCCACTTCTACCTGCAGGTCAGACCCATCCTAACTAGTATGGCCTGTATCTAGGCGAGTGTCCATCCCCTGACAAGTGGGTTCCAAGCAGGCCTTTTTGGAGAGAATCTGTTCAGAAATCCACTTCGAGGACGCTTCCATTCGCAATTGTGCTCGCCTGATGGCCCATCGGCCCGACATGTCCAGACCGGACCGACCGTAGAACGAGGTCAACAAAGCCCGCAATGACGGCCAATGAATTCTGGTTTCGTAAATCAAGTGCGTAACTCGATGGCAATACCAATCTACCTCTGAGAGCTAAAGAGCGGCGGCGTTGAACATTATCCTTGCGGCTCTGGAATTCGTGAGCCTCCCAGCCTGTCCACCTCTTTTCTAGCAGGATACGACCTCGATGTTGAAAAGCCAGTGCAACGCATCCGCAGCCAGGGTCTCCAGATCTTGTTTCTTGATGGAGGTTTCGGGGCGATCATACTTTCTTTTGCCGTGGCCTGATTCTCCCAGGACTCGATCATAAATGGCAGAACAGAAAGAGTTGAACTCTACACAGCCCAGGGTTGCTACTTTCCCTAGTCCGATACCAAGAACTAAACCTCTTCCTCGAGATTTATTTGGTGCTCTTTTTAATAGAGCGCACCGGTTCAGACTGTAGCAGGTGCAACGGAGCCGCCAGATTATCCGTGGTTCCCTAGCATTAGAAGCAGTCGCATCGAAGTTAAAGGGCGCGGTTTCTATCCATATATAATGACAACTTTTCAGCTGGTCAAGACTGAATTGTATATACACATCTTGGGAGGCCGTCGCTTCGGCTTTCCTCCCCGGCGTTGCTCGGCTCCAGATTCCCTCCTAAGCGAAGACATTTTTACTCAGAATTGCCACCGGAAGGCGATAGCCTTCAACCGAAAAGACAATCAATGACTCTCTTCTCCCTAGCCTACCGATTAGGCTTTTCATGTAGTGCTCACCCAGTCCCGGCATTTTCTAAAGTCTCACCTCGGGCATTACGTTAAAACATGGGTTCAACTACAGAACCAGTCGGCTTGGTCCCAGTCCCAGGATGCAGGACTCACACTTGAATTCTCAAAAATCATACGAATTCAGAGGGTATAGTAGCACCACTTCCCATTAGGGCTTTCTCCAAACAATTGGTGCGCATGATATCCCTATAGTGGTTCAGAGGTGTCGAACGAGTCGTTCGTTTCACACCACCGGGCGTGACTTGCACCGTGAGGGTGTGAATAATAAAAAACCAACGCCGGTTACCGACATAAAAGAGGCAACATCATTATGCAAGACAGAGCCAAAACTTCTACGCACCCCTGCCGTTATTACATAGACTATCCGCAAGGACCTGCCCTTGAAGATCTGCGCAGGAGGACAAGGATGGCGACGCAACGTCTGCAGGCAACTCAGGGACCAGCAAACATGCAGGGCAAGTTTAAACCCCAAGCTATTTATGTGATGCCATCTGACAGTCGTCCTCTGGTATATCCCCTTGCCTTGGCCCTTGATGCTTTGCTAGGGGCCGTTGATGAAAAGCTCAAGTCATTTGGTATTGTACAGCGTGTATTTGCAACGACAGTCCACGTAGCATTCAAACACAGCGAGGCTATGGTAAGCCTCGTATTTCGCCAGTTTACACCCGCAGCTTATTAATCCCCGAAGACAGCGTATCCGCAACCCTCCTCGCCATATCAGACTTTTTGCCCAGCAGCCACAACCCTTTAATGCATTCCTCGGCTCGACACAAGCTCTCGTTGAAATCATGCCCGTTGTTCATAGACGTCGTCAGGCCGTATTCCAGAAAATCGTTGGCCTCGGTTATCAGCAGCACGGCTGCCTTGGAGAAGGCCCTGATGAGTATGATGGTCCACGGCTCCGTGAGAATCGTCGCCTCGTTGACGGCGTGGTGGAAATGAGAGAGCTGAGGCGTGACCATGAGCCCTATGTCCTCGTCAGGCGGCGTAGACACCCTCGCCAGATCGGAGAGCTCTCTCGCGCTCGCCTCGCGTATCCTCGTGACCATCTTGCTGCAGAGCCGGCTCTGGGAGGCGTGCGCCACGCCCATCTCGTTCTCGTCCACGTACTCGATGAGGTCGGCAAACATGAGGGCGGCCAGATGCCAGTGGGCAGAGATGCAGACGAACCAGCTCTGTATCCGACCCGGCACGGACTCGTAGTCCCGCAGCAGCTCCTTGAAGAAGGCGCCGTGGGTCATGTTCCAGTAGCGATACAGAGACGTCGTGTTCCGTATAATCTCCTCGACCTTGTCTCCACGGCCGCCCCTCCTGAGGATATTCTGCAGGTAGGCGACGTGTCGGTAGAGCAGGACTTTGACGGGTGCCGACCTTGTGACTGCCTCTGCGGCGGCTTCGTATGAACACGGCCAGTGCACCGTCGACGGCTGCTCGAAGCTGTCCTGGATGAACAGCGGGACGTTCCAACGACCGGTGTCTGCGGCCTTGAGGGCTTCCCTGGCGTCGTCGTGCTGGCTGTCGGCGTCGGCGACAACGAGCGGCCGCTCGCTCATGGACGAGGACACGGTGTCGAACATGACGGCGAGCCAGTAGAGCAAGCCAACGGTGCCTCGGTCCTCGGCGCTCATGGAGGACACTGGATCGGCTCTCTTGGTGCCTATCCGCCGTCCAGTCACTCCTCTTCTGACAGAGTCGTATCGAAACTTGAGAGCGTGCATTTTGCGAGCTGCTCTTTCGATATACACCGGCGGGCCATCCTTGTCGATGATGCCGGCTATTTCGTCAATCGTCGAGGCCGGGTCAAATTTTGACGGTTGGTGAATGAAAGGATCTGGCCCGTTGGTCAAGATATCGTCGTCACGGGCCCAGGGCTTCTGCGCCAGCCCAAAGATCAGCTCGGCGCAGGCCACTCGGTACGACTCCACGTCAGCAACATCCTGCAGCGCCCTCTGGGCTTGCTCCCACAGGTGCCGTTGAATGTTGCGGTCAAACTCCTCGGAAATCTCGTCGAGAAAGTCTTCTGGTCGCTCGTCCTCGACGATGTCGGCAAGTGCAGGATATCGCTCTCTCTGACGGCGGCTCCCCTGCGCCCATTGCGTGGCAAAGGCCATGATCGACAGGTGCAGGGCCTTGATAACTGCCTGATCCTCTGCTCGAGTTAGGTTGATAAGCTTGGATGACTGAGCTACGCGGTCGAGGCTGACTGTTCGGCGGTATATTCGATTCGACCATGACGAGCCCCATTCTGTGAGGGCGTTTGCGCTGTTTGCATCGTAACGTGGTGCTCGGTACGGACAGGTGACCTCTGTTAGCCAGCAGGAGAGGTTATGCTCGAGGACGTCGTGGTAGATCTGCAAGAGGTTTGTTGAGATGAATTGGTTGTTGGATCTGGCCATCATGGATTGGTCGATGGAGAAGGGCGACAGAGAGCTGCCCTGGTGCCCATTCCAGCCTTGCGATGTACGGCGGCGTTTTGACCTCCGGGCCCAGTCGCTCTCGCTGTCGGCCCGGCTAGATCCAGATGATGGGAAGGACTGGTGGCTGGGTGGCATCTGCGGAACGGAGCAAGCATTGAACTGGAGCTCGGGTTGCGCCTGAGATGTTGTCCCGTCCGAAGAAGCAGAGGCATGATTGTTCCACGAGTCGCTCAAGAAGTCGGGCGTCTCTGTCATATCTTCAAACGCGGATCCGTGAAAGTCAGACCCGGGCACGTCGGTTTCCTGCGGCATGGAGCCAAAGGGCAGGACATCAAGAGACCCGTCAAAGAACGGCGCCGACAAGTCGAGACCCGGAAATTCAGTCACGGTGCTGAACGAGGTTTGGCCCTGCGAGGTTTGCTGGGGGAGGCCCGGTGTCTCTCCTGTCGAGCCGGTAGAACTGAGACCCAGGCTCGCCGTCTCGGAGTTTGATGTCCTTGCGTGGGACTCGACACGCTTGGCTGTTCTCTGTCGCTTCGCCGGGACCTTGCATTCTAACCCAGATTCCCCACGGGCAACGGCGGCCATGGCAGCGGCCATTTGAAGCTGCGACCAGGCCCAGCTCATGGTGCACGTCTTCTTTGTCTTGGTGCAGTACGAGCAGGGCTGTATCTCTGCTTCAGAGGCTGGAGAGATGCAGTTAGTTACGTTCCAGAGTCACGGTAGCAATCATGAATCTAGATAAAACAAAATTGACCAGGGGTGAACTAACCAGGTCTCTCGCCCAGGATAATAGCCCCATCTCTCAGAGGGTCATGGTCAGGAAGTTGAAGAGGGGGCGCGTCACAGGCCCGCTTCGACTTTCTACAGTTGTCGCAGGCGTAGTGCTGTCGCTTCATGATAGAGATGGTTTCGCTTTTCTATGTGTTGCAAGCTTCTCGCGGCATATAAAGTTATGAGGGAAACGCGGCCCAGGTCGGAGGTTGGAAGAGGCGGGGGAGCATGATGCACCGACAATTTCCTGCAAGGACCTCCTTTTATTTTTCTGGTTTCTCCGTTCCCAGCTCCGCTTCCCCGGATCCATCCTGCTAGTGAGCTTCCCCGCGATTTACTGAAGTGGGTTTAGGGCGAACCACGAGCCTACGTTGTACAGGGTAGGGGAGGGAGCTCGGACTGACGACGACATCAAATGCCGAGGCGAATCAGCGGCTTCAACTTGGGTCAGTTCCCCAGTCTTTTTTCTCAGGATTGAGCGGTCTGTTTGCTAGTGGGAAGCTGTTCGAAGCCTTCCCCAGGTTTTTTTAGGCTCGATTGGTTACAGTCGGGCTCGATGCGGATCACTCGGTCGTATTCTTGCAACCCCCCGAGCTCGACAGCCTCGTTCTCGTCTAGACTTGGTGTAGAGTTCTTAGCCTGCTACCCTGACATCCTAATCCAGAACAGGCCTGAAAGCATGCCCGAGTCTGTGGACCCAATGAGTTCCAGACTCTTGATACGTATTCCTCGCGACTACTCTGTTACCTATCGAGACCTTCGCCAAGCAGACGTCGAGAAAACCATAATCTGACCACAACTTATGCTTGACCAGATAGATACACGCCTCCTTGTCAATCCATTACAGAATAGCCTTGTATACCTCAGCCTCGACTTGACCCCAGAGACCCAACACTTTGGCGTCTGCAAATGGCAAGATCTGGCTGCAGACAATCCCAGCCACGCCATGCTCTCGATCGCACCACCACCAGAGATTCGGCAAACCTGCCCAGTGGACCGTCTTGGTTGACCTTCCAGTTGCGCCGCCGTTGCTCAGCATGAAAGTAAGGCCCCATCCCTGAGCAGTGTCAGCAGAAGCATCAGCTTGGCCAATAGAACGAGTATACATACCTGGGGAGGATTCCCGCTGACGGGGTACAGCTCTGGGATGGGGTTCGTCAGATCAGGCTTGGCTGCTGGGATGGCCTGTCGACTAAAGTTGGGGAACTCCCCGATTTGATTGCGGAACATCTCTTCAACTGTCTCCTTGCGCAGGATCTTTGCGCCAGTCTTGGGGCAAGTTCCGTCGTTGAGCAGCACGGCCAATACCTCTGCCGTAGGCGGTTAATGACGCGAGATATTCAGGGAGGGGCTGAGTTACTCACTGCAATAGTCCTGGGGCTTGGCAAACATTCCTGCTCCGCCGCTGTTGAAAACAGAGGCTACTTCGTCCTTGTTATCTGGGTCGACTACCAGAGGCAGTCGAAGGAGGTGGTCTCGGGGTCGCAGTGTGCCATCTCGTTCCCTGGTATTCATGTAGGCCAACTTGGACCGCAGGTCCTTACCGGGGATCATGGACATGTTCTTGATGCCGAGGGGTTGGAAGACATTCTTCTGGAGGTACTCATTGAGAGTCAATCCGCTGACACGCTGTAGAGCTACGCCAGCCCAGTCAATCCCGACCTAGACACAGTTGTGATTAATATCGATATATCCCGAAAAGAAACGAATTCATAGGGTTTAAAGGACAGGCCAACTTACTCCATATTCCCAACCCTCACCCGGCTGGAAGAGCAACGGCATCTTGATATCCTCAAAACGACCGGAAAATTCATCTCCGCCAGCAGGGAAGCTCCAGTCTCTGAGCCTGTCATTGAAAAAGGTGTACCCAAATCCAGCAGTGTGAGTAAGAAGCATCCGCAGAGTGATGGCCTTCTTCTTCTCCTCAAACGTCCCATCCTTCTTCAACACCTTCAACTGCTTGAGTTCAGGGCAGAGGTTCTCAAGATGCTCTCCGTCATCCAGCTTCAGGGACCCCTGCTCAACAAGCTGCATGCAGGCGACACCTGCAAGCATCTTTGTGCAGGAGGCAATCCAGAAGACATTGTCAAGGGTCATGGGCTCCTTGGAGGCAACTCCTCGCTTGCCCGATGAGTGGGCGAACAGCTCGTCGCCGCTCTTATCAACCACCACGACTGTAGTCCCGGGGATGTCGGCATTGGGATCAGCGCAGGAGCTGTCCACGATGCCTCGAAGCTTGTCAACGACTTTTGAATCGAGTCCCATTTTGTGTCTTGTGATTGGTGATGTGTGTGTTGGGGGTTATTGGAATGTTTTTCTCGCTAAGGGCATGGGAGAAAGCCCGACAACACGGTTCGATATATTTATGCCCCGCCCCAAAGTAGGACGAAAGGATCTGTAATCGGTCTTACTTTGATTACCATTTGCATGTGAGTTTTCGGAATAGTCTGCCACTTAGGTAGTATGCGGAATAACTCAGCCACCGAGAACAAAGGGACATAATTATCGATACACCCACGGTGCACAGCTCCTCGTCATCTTTCCGTACTTTTTAGTGGCTGTTTCACGAAATGACTCCCTCTTGCATCCCGGCCCCCCATGCAGACGCCACCTATTCTCCATGCCAAGGTTTTCAGGCCATCAGGTGACGATCTCTCCCGCAGATAGATGCGGAGCCGTCTCCGCAGCTGCTCAATACGCGACCGTATTAGCACAAGAGCAGCGCTGCCTGATGTCTCACAACTGAGGGGTCATGCAGGGGGCGGTGCCGCTTCCGCGGGGGATCAGCCTCGGCAGATGGTAAATGAAATCTGGTTTCCCACGCCAAGGCCGGGGACGTCGGGAGGGATCTGGCGCAAGCTTGGGGGCGGGGTGGGTGGATATTGCGGAGCCAGATCCATCCATCGAGATACAACTCAGCTTCATGCGGCGGAGAGGAGGCCGATGCGGTGCACGCTCCTGCCCGCAGTTGGTTCTGGGATTTTCCTGACTCGGGAGACGCAATGTTGCGCGGATCATTTGAATGCAGTGTGACGGTTGATGCCTGAGAGAATGAGGGGGTTAAATAGAAGGGGGAGATCGTGTTTGAGAGAAATATATCACAGCACCAACAGAGTTTTCTTTGCGCTCTCAAATATCAGGAAATCACTGTCTGTCTCTGGATTTATCTCTCAGTCATCTTTCCACTCCAACTTGTGCCAAAATGGGCGAGCCAATTCCCATTAGATCCAAAAAGTTCAACACAGAACTGACGGACTACTCCATCTCACACCATGGCGACAAGACGGGCCCCTACGCAGACAATCTTGAGGTTGACGCCCTCATTGTTGGAGCTGGCTTTGCTGGTATTTTCATGCTGAAGACTCTCCGTGACCGTGGCTACAAGGCCGTCATTTACGAGGCCGGGAACAACACAGCTGGCACCTGGCGGTTCAACTGCTACCCCGGAGCCGGAGTCGACTCTGAGGTCCCAGAGTACGAGTTCTCGTGGCCTGAAGTGTGGAAGAGCTGGAACTGGTCAAGCAACTATCCAACGTTTGATGAGCTTCGTGCGTACTTTGACCATGTCGACAAGGTCCTCGATATCAAGAAGGACTGTGCATTCAACACGGTCGTTGTTGGTGCCGACTTTGACACCAACACTGGACTTTGGTCCGTCCGTGTGCAAGACGGTCGCGTCGCAAAGGCCAAGTACCTTATTCTAGGCACAGGTTTTGTAAGGCCACCCTTGGTCTCTGTTTATTCCCTCTGCTAATCTGGAGGCAATCTAGGCAGCTCGGCGCTACATCCCCGACTGGCCAGGAATGGACAAGTTCAAGGGCATCATCCACCACTCGTCCTTCTGGCCCGACGAGGAAGTCAGCGTCAAGAACAAGCGCTGCGCCGTCATCGGAACAGGCGCGTCGGGCGTCCAGATCGTGCAGGCCTGGGGCCCCACGGCCGGCGACGTCAAGGTCTTCCAGCGCACGCCCAACCTGGCCGTGCCCATGCGCAGGAGGCAGCTCTCGGCCGAGGAGCAGCAGCGCAGCAAGAAGTGGTACCCGGAGCTGTTCAAGCTGCGCGAGACCAGCTTCGCGGGCTTCCACTACGACTGGTACGAGAAGAACACGTTCGACGACACGCCCGAGGAGCGCGACGCCTTCTACGAGCAGGTCTGGGCCGACGGCGGCTTCCGCTACTGGGTGTCCGTCTACAAGGACAACCTGTTCAGCGCCGAGGCCAACAAGGAGTCGTACAACTTCTGGGCCAAGAAGACCCGGGCCCGGATCGGGGACCCCAAGAAGAGGGACTTGCTTGCGCCCCTGGAGATGCCGCATTTCTTTGGCATCAAGCGCCCGTGCCTCGAGTATAACTACTATGAGCAGTTTAACCGACCTAATGTGGATGTTGTGGACATCAAGAACAACCCGATCAAGGAGTTTACCGAAACTGGAATCACTCTTCAGGATGGGACTCACCATGAGTTTGATGTCATTGCTGTTGCTACAGGATTTGTGAGTTTCCTATCCGGCTGTGGTTAGAAAGTTGCTAATCGAGGTGTAAAGGACGTGGTCACTGGAGGTTTGTTCTAGGACACATACCAACTAGTTGAGAGAATGTACTGACATATTAGCCATGACACAACTCGGCCTCAAGAGCATCCACGGCACCAAACTCGAGGAAGAATGGGCCCCCGGCGCAAAGACATACCTCGGGACCACCGTCTCGGGCTACCCCAACATGTTCCACATCTACGGCGCCCACGGCCCGACGCTGCTCAGCAACGGCCCTTCCACGGTCGAAGTCCAGGGCAGGTGGATCGCCGACTGCATCGAGAAGATGAAGCTCAACGGCATCAAGTACATCAACCCGAAGCCCGACGCCGCCGACAAGTGGAAGCAGCGCGTCGTCGACCTCAACAACAGGTCGCTCTTCCCTACTACCCGCTCGACCTACATGGGCGGCAGCATCCCGGGCAAGATCTACGAGCCTGTCTGTTACTCGGGCGGGATTCCGACGTACAAGAAGGAGATCCGGTCGGCTCTGGATACGATGCAGGGATTCGAGGTGGTCAAGGGCGAGGGGTCCAAGCTGTGAGGACCTGGGACAAATGTAACTTGCGTGTTTGATTTTGAGATTTGAATTATTATATATGTTCGATTTCTAGTACTATGCACTGACTATTCGTCTCGAAACCTCGTTGCTGCACTATCCTTTGTGCTTCCAGTCGCACGCCTGAGTTAAGTCTACCCTTAGCCTCGATATTCCATGATTAATAGTCTGCTTTCCACCGCCAAAAGGAAAAAACTTGGTATTAGCTATATAAAACGTTCGACTTGGAAACTTGTAGAGGTTTGGCAAAGGTATATATTTGCTAAGATCTTATAGGAACACTATCTGAAATCATTCTTAATATCTTCTAATCCTTATCATCTAATCTAATGAGTTAGAAAGTAATACTATAAGAGATGATGATACTTGGCCCCTGTATTGAACTAAATTCAGGCTATTCTTAGGGGTATCTTGTAGAAAGTTCGGTTGTTATTCCGGTTATTCCACCACGAGGATGGCTGACGGGTCTATAAATCAGCTCGAAATATTTACCTGTATCCGTAGGTTCAACCAACCCCTCTGGGTGAAACCTGGCATGAGCAAGACTCATGATTTTCATTCCCCCCCGCTGACATCCCCATTGAGCCAGTAATGTCGAAGTGATCGGCTTATTTGGACTACGCCTCTTGATCCGAGCTAAGATGCTAGCCCCTACCACTCTCCCTGGCCAATCCAGTCCCTTGTATTTACAGTTCGTGGTTCTTGGCCATACCCGGACGAGCTAGCAGCACGTTTTAGCTGGCCTTAGGTCTCACCTCAGACTCATTGAATTTCGCACCGACGCTTCTCAGGATCATGATTTAAAAACCCAGTGTCGTCATAGACGCCAACATCCTCTTCTGCTCTCCTCTCAACCCCCCTCTGGAAAGGTCCATCCCATAAGTGTAGACCATGGCGAAATCGAGGCGCCAGATTCTCCAGGAGCACCTGGCCGGTCCGGACAGACCACTTCGGCCGGTTCTCACCTCACTGAATGGGGACAACAGCTGGCTGATGTCCTTCCCGAGGCCCAAATCCGAGCAGGATTCTGTCGGCAAAGCGTTCTACCATGTCGTCTTTGAACCTTGGCTCAAAGGCTCAACGAGCATGGTCAGCCCTTGGTTTGTCAACCTGACCATGTCTGCAAACCCCACGATCCCAGATCCGGAAGCTATCCAAGGGGTGATCCAAGAAATTGAAGAGGCTGCTGCGGATCACATGTCGCCGTCGGGCCAGGGTGCGAGCAATCCTGGCGTTGATGCCATCTTTCTTGGCTTTCATTTCTTGGACCATGTGCACGAAGCGACACTTCGCCTCTTTGATCCAAACATCCCCGTCATAGCAAGCCCCGAGGCAGCCGACATTGTCAGACCTTGGAATCACTTCAAGACCATCAAGCTGATCCAGGACCTGGATTCTTCGGCCGAGTCTTGGCGCTCTCCGGAGCTTCATCCCGGAGATCCTCTTCCCTCTTGGCTTACACCGATCCGCCTGCCTGGGCATGCCACTCTCAACTACTGCCTCGCCATCGTCTGGACGCATCCCACAGACACCGGCGAGGCCCACGAAGTCATACTGCAATCGCCGCACGGCACACGCCTCGACCAGGGCCCCCTGGACGCCTTCCTCAACGCACACCCCAAGACAGAAAAGCTGGCGATGCTGCACGGCTTGAAAGAGAGTCATTCCTTTGGATCTCAGACGACTCTGGGTGCCAGGGGGGGGCTTGCGTTCTACCGAAAGGTGGGGGGTGCTAAGCACTGGGTGCTGACCCACGACTCGCGTCTCCTCTACTCGGGGGTTTTCATGTGGCTTTCCTGGACGAATGATACCAGGCGGACGCTTGAATGGTCGCTTGAAGAGGAACGCAAGAATGGCGATGAATCTGAGGAGCGTGAAGTCCCAAATGTGGTGCAGGTCGATAACGGAGGATTAGTTGTGCTGACAGCCTAGGGAAGGTTTCCAGGGCCGCTTTTTCAGATGAATTGATGGCTTTGCAGGTTGGCCAGGTTGAATTACAGGTTAATCGCTTTCGGGTTATTTATTATGTATTTATCATGTATGCGGACCCAATGAACTGTTCCTTTCAAGGAGCCCCTCGTTCACACTATGGTAGTTTGCGAAGCTTGGGATCGTCGGGGTACTTGCTCTCTTGGGTGAAGTAGAAGCATAGTCCCTAAATCTCTCTGACGGGAGACGACATTATGAATTAGAGTGGTTTGTCGAGGTGGAAGGTAAATGCCCCATGGCGACGGAGCAGGCAGTCCTTCTTATACCCCCTAAGAGGCTATTTTGCCTTTTAGGATATATCTAGTCTTGGTTATTCCTATGATATAGTAGGGAAGGCTATTCTAAGGTAACTATATTAATATCAGGTAGCTAATATTAAGGATATATAAAAATAACTGTATTCTTTATAATTATGGAAGCAGCCTGCCCTTGAAGGAGCAGACGCAAGAGACTACGTCCCTAAATCTCTATTCAGGCATTGACTCGCACCATAGCCAAGCGAATGTATTTCCTCGCCTCTGCGGATGTGAGTGGTTCCAGCAGCGTGTATAAATATCATCTAACTCAATTCACTGTCGAGCCCCTGCAGCTAATAGGGGAAACTGGTAATTTGGAGAAGTCCTGTGGGCTATACTTGTGGCGTTCCTAAGATCACCCCCGAAAAGCTATCCTCAGCAAATAAATCCCGGCAATATCTTGACGATCCTGAGCAGGTGGCTTTCACAGCCCAGTGACGAAGAAATCTAAGCATAGGAAGAGGTTCTTATTAATACTATAACAAGTATCCTCTAATCTTTATTAATAATATCTAATAAATTAGAATATAATACTAAGAGATTATAGAACCTAAGCCTTTTATTATAAATAAATTTAGGTAACCTTTATACAGCGCCTCCAGTGCGTCGGTCTTGACGGCATTGACGGTCTCGACAGTTAAATATCAGTCTCGTGTCGCCGCAAGTCCAGTCCAAGGTTCGGGGGGGACGGGTTGTCCCTCGCGGGTATTAGGTGCCCAGGGGCATCGGGCGGTGCGCCCTGGGTATATATCCCACGACTGCCTATGCGTCTAGTTCGGAATGCACCCAGGTGGCATTGAATCTACAAGATAGTTATGATGGCGGATATCAGCCCACTGATATTTGAGTTGGCTGAAGTAACTGGCCCAACTTGCCTGGAGTAAGAGGCATAGCTAACAAGGATCCCAATGTGGAACGAAAGTCAGCATTGAACTTCGAGACTTATACTTCAGACAAGATATCAAAGCTTTTGGTTTTTTCCTGAAATATTCTTTATGATCATTGCCAATCCATGTCGTTGAATTATCCGAACTGCACCTTCCCCAGTTGACGATTCCAACCACCAGACAGTGAAATTGGAGTTCAGCCACCCGCACTTAGCGGCCGCCCGCCTGCCTAAAGCGGATGTCCTGATTTGGATTTCAATTACAGATATATCTCTGCACATCAAATCAAGCTGTTGACGAACAACACAAGACAAAGGTTGCAAGGGGCTGGTAGAAACACACATTAAGCTTCTGAATCATTCTGGTACTGGCTATCAAAGTCATTCAATCTGAAAACCTTCTCTGAACCCCGTTTGTTACCTCCATCCTCAGCGAGTGAACAAGGGCAAGGAATTCGATTTTTGCAAGGAATTCGATTTTTCTTCCGTTTCCACGTCAAAACTTAAAGGCGGAAGGGCACAGCAAGCTCTCCAGGTGCGTTGTAGGTCGGTACCTTCATGTCCAGGGCAGAGCCAGAGTATCCAAGATCCTCGGCGACCAGGACAGCAGCCTTCTCGCCGATGAGAAGGGCAGTGGAGTAGGTATTGCAGCCGACGTTGTCGGGGCAGATGGAGAGATCCGCAACCTTCAGGCCCTTGACGCCGTGGACGTTCAGGCGCTCGTCGAGGACACCGTGCTTGACGATGCTGTTACCCTCACGCGGCGCCATGGAACAAGTTCCTAGACAATGCCACGTACTTTCAACATGGCGCTTAACCCACTCTTTTAACGCCCAGTGGTTAGTTTATGAGCTTGGTATAATTGCTGGGGGCTGGGGGTTGGTGTTTCTCACCTTCAACCGCCTTGATATCCTTCTCACTGTACTTGAGCTCCTCGCGGATGTCGGCCTTGTTGGAGTTCAAAATGTGGGGCCCAGACTTCCTATCAGGCTCTCCAATAGGAGAAGACCAGCTTCCGTGGCCCAGACCAGCAGTGAGGTTGCCGGGGAGGGCGTATTGCTTGGTGGTGGTAAGGTCAAGATCATGGGCACGGGCGGGGCTGTCATAGTCGAAGAAGGGGTGCTGACTAATGTTAACAGGCGGTATTCAAAGCGTAAACGACTACATACCATGGTCTCGACTTCTCCTGCGTAGGCATCCATGCGGCGGGCAGTCTCGCGGGACTTGATGTAGCCCCAAACCATGGGAGCCATGTCGCGTTCATCGTTCATCTGAGATGAGTCAGCACCAGCTCCTTCCCTGGAATTCGGCAAGTTCAACTTACAAATCCGGCATCAAAGTCGGGAGTCTCGTAGGGGTCGGCGCTCTTGATGTGCGTGAAGCCACGGCTGAAGGGGTACTCGAGGAAATGGAACATGCTGAAGAACTTGCCGGGCGGCACGAGCATGTGGTCGCCAAAGAAGCCGGCAATGACGCTGTAGTGCATGACGGGCTTGTCGGGCTTGTTCTGGAAGTACGACTTCCAGCCGTCGGTGAAGTGGGGAGTCGGCCAGCGCTCAAACTCCTTGAGCTCCTCCTTGGTGGGACGGATCTTGACACCGGCCTCGATACCGTTGGTCGCCAGGGGACCAGTGCCCTTGAGGTGCCACTCATCAAAGACCCCTACGGTGGTTAGCCAACATTTATATACGGAGGTTGAGTGTGAACCCACTCTTCTGAACCTCAGGGTCGCCCCTGACAAAGTCATCGAAACTCTCGGTCTCGGGCTTGGCCCTGTAGACCGAAAAGGTCAGGTAGTGGTCCTGGAAGTTGAGGCCGACGCCGGGCAGGTCAACCTTGCAGTCGACGCCAGCAGCGCGGAGCTTCTGGGGGTCACCGATACCCGAGCGCTGGAGGATGAGGGGCGACGAGAGGGTTCCGCCAGACACGACGATCTGCTTGCGGGCGCGGAAGGTTCGGGTCTGGAGCTGGCCCGGGTGGAGCGGCTTGGTCGGGACGGTCTGGACACCGACGGCCCTGCCGTTCTCGATGATGACCTTGTCGACCTTTGTGTTGCAGGCGAGGTACAGGTTGCTGCTGACGGCGCGCGTGCTGTGGATGTAGGCGTGGGCCGAGTCGCTGCGTCGGCCCGTGTCACGGTTGATCCACTTGAGCCAGTGCTCTGCGCCGTGGCCGGTGCTCAGGTCCTGGAGGTCATCCACGGTGGGGATGCCCTGGGACTCGGCGGCGCGGAGGAAGTCGTCCTTGACGGGATACGTGTAGTTGCCGAAGGAGACCTTAATGGGGCCCTCGAAGCCGTGGAGTTCTCTGTTCTGGGAAGCTCGCTGATACGTCTCGTGCTTCTTCATGAGCGGGAGCAGGTCCTTGGTCTTCCAGCCTTCAGCCTGGAAATCGTCGTCTTTATTTCTCTGTTAGTCTTAAGTTCGCGCCATAAATCCGGGGTGTTGAGACAGGAGAGACATGACTGGTCCACAGGGACTAGGAGTTTGACCCTGGCACCAATGGGGTTAAACTGGGATCCACCTCCCACAACGACAACAGACTCTTTCAACCTCTCTTCTCAACTCTTCAATAACAGATAAAATCCCCCGTGATTTTACCTGTTTTTTGTGCCCCACATAACTCTCTCAAAAAAAAAAGTGTCCACTCACAATCAGAGGCACTCGCACGCGTGTACATCATGAAGTTGATGGAAGATCCACCGCCCAAAACATGAGCGCAGGGAACAACCGCCTTGCGGCCAGCAAGCCACTTGGACGGGCGGGACTCGTAGAACGAAGCCGTCTTGGAGTCGAGCTTCATGTTCCGCGGGAAGATGCCCGGGCGGTAGACCCACGGGTTGTTGAGGTTGCTCTCTCCGGCCTCGATCAAGAGGACCTTGAGGTTGCGGTCAAGATTAGCGAGTCTAATCTTGTTAGTGCATCAGAAACCCAATTGCAGAGAATATCCTACCGGCCAGCGACCACACAGCCGCAGCTTCCACCGCCGCACACGATGATGTCAAACTCATCGGGCAGGGTGCCAGCGCTGCTAGTGAACTGTGCCGCCATGTTGGATTCACAGATGGAGATGTATGTTTTAGAAGATTCTGGTTCTCTGAAGAGTGTGTGACGATGAACTCAAAGAAAGCCATCGGGCTTTTTATAATCATCCCTCTCTCGCCTCTCTCACACCTCTAGCTCGAGCTTCCGATTGATTCATGCTACCCAAGATGCCGAGAGAGCTCCGGACGTCAAGCTGCAATGGCGCAGTAATATCTAAAAGAAGTATCATAACGTTCATCAACGCATAACAGCCCCTCTTGGGAAATTGCGGGCACCAATGGAATATCTCATGGCAGGGTCATCTGGGGGAACGGGATGGCGGAGTCACGGTTTCATTGTATCAGCGTACAGTAGTGGATAGCTCCCTTGTTGAGGGTGTGATGGAGCCAACACCTTGCTTGGCCTGCAGGACGAGGGACCCGAGGAAAGCCTATTACCCCGACCAAGCCGACTATCATCTACGGTTACGGCTACGACGCTCTGCCCCCTTGGCCGGGTCGAGGCCCCCATTACTGGCACACAGTAAAACGAACGGAGGGGGGGTCTTTTGGCCATGCAGAGAGAAGAGCAACAGCTGTCCTGGCCGGCCCCTACAGGCAGAAAGCACCGGCTGCGTTCCTTCGCTCTGTCCATGACTCGTTTCGCGAATCGATATCCGGGGCCCAGAGATCATGACTCGACCTGTCATATTTGTCCCACGCGAGACGCGCTGGATAAATTTGACTCCGCAGCCTGCCTCTCATGCAGGCATGACCTGGTTTTGGAAAGTCTCCATCTCCCCGAAACCCCCTCATCTTGCAGCATACACCCTGATTGTCAATGATGGAGCTCCAACCACTTAGACCGCCAGGAAGCAGGCGTCTCCGCGGTCAGATTACGACGCTGCCCAGCCAGAGTCGCAGTCGCCAAGCTACCAGAAACTACCCCGGTCCTAAACCCGTCGAGTTACCGGGCCACTCAGGCTTCTGGATCCTACACACCAACTCCACTCTCATGCACCCCAGAAATCCTTCACAACAGGAATTGAAGAAGAGTCAAGTGCGGGGAGAGCTCCGCCGATCTGTGGTGCTGTTGTCAGATTCTCGGCAATGGAGCTGGAATTTTGTCCACCAGCGAGCGAACGACACCCCCTCCTAGGACCCAACGGCACAACGCCCGCAATCCAAGCAGTCCCCCAAGGAAGATTACGAGAAGATGACGAACCAAAAGTGAAAAATAGCAAGGGGGGGAACCTGTGCCTCACGACGGCATGTTGGTGAATCTCAATTGACCCCAGGTTTTTTTTTTTTGTTCTTCCTCAGAGAGCTTATCCGTGTGCCGGAGCTGGGATACCCTGACACGGAAAAGGCGACGAGAAAAAAAATAAGAAAGACACGTTGGCTCATGTGGGGCAGGTAAATGCCAAAAAAAAACATACAACAGCGGGGATTCGCTGGTCGTCACCGACCCAACTACTAATCCGCCCCTCACCGGCTTATCTATGGGAGAGCGGACGGGATCCCGAGCTTTCCGGTGGGTATGGTCGTATGTACCTGATGCAGTGCCCGCGCTGCTGATAGCGGGCGATGCTGGCACGCTGCGGCACGACTCTCTATTACACTTCAGGCAATGGCATGACTATCACATCATTGTCTCTGTGTATAAAAGATTGATGGATTTCCAGACTCTCGCCATCTTTATGATCGTCTTTGCATTTGTTCTTTTTGCAAATACTTGTAGTAAAGGATTCGGCCCCGCCCCCGTCCACAAGACACTGCCGTGTCCACTCCGACGCTCCGGCGTTTCCGGTGAGTTTACAGTTCTCGATAACTCCCTGTCACCCCCACCTCCGCATCTTTCCCCCTTCTGGCCCAGGCCACGACGGCAACGGGCAGAGGACGTAGTGCCGGAGCTTTGACACCCTCGCTCAACGGGGATTTAGGATACCCGTTCTTGGACAAGTCCACGAGGGACAAGGCTCTCAACATGGACCAGCCATTGCCCAGGTGATGCAAGCCAGGAACAAGCCACTCGTACTAGTCTAGCGGCTCAATTGAGGTCTAGAAAGGTTCTGACAATCCTGTAACATAGTCGATACTCTCTCCCTCTTGATCGAGATTTGCCGACGTCCGCACGACGCAGCAGCCGAACGGCATGCAACGTGTCCCTCGAGGCCGAGGGAGCCGTTTCCTCGGTGCCACATAGTTAACCTTCTGGGCGGTCTCAAGGGGCCTCATTTTTTCATTAGAGCCAATGCCGAGACCACTGTGCGTGGTAGAGTGGGAGCAGACAAGTTGTTCGTATTTAGTAATGGTGAGATATTGTCCCATGTGGGGCCAGTCCCACATAAACAATGGGTAACGTTTCTACGGCCCCAGGGCATGGTTGTTCCCTACAAGTCGCGCTACCTTGTGTCCGCTGTTCACAAGAACTACTACCCTATTCCAGGCTTTGGTTCATAAAAACGTCTTCTGACTTGGGTGATTATTTATCCAGTCTTGATCTTTATGAAGATACTAAGCTGTGCGATTAGATACGGTCCCGCGGATATAACCACCTTCACATCAAGATCCGGTATCAAACAAGCGATTTGGACATTATATTTAATCAGCCTCCACACACGCAAGTTATTCTACTCAAAACGGTCGCCCCCATCTTGGAGGACAATAATGTCATTTTACAGAGCAAAACTGTTCAGTTCGTTGATGACAGAATATCATAAATCGGGACAGCCACTTTGCTCGGGAACCTACCATTGCAAATTAATCGACAGCATACAGAGCCAAGGTGGACAGGTCACTTATTCCAAAAAAAAAAAAAAAAGAAACAAGAAGGAAAAAAGCTTCCCAGGGCAAATTCAGGCTCCGAGTCATTCGAATTATTTGGAGTCATAAAGACCCAGAGCTAGGATAACCCATTGCTGGTGGACCTACCCTCACACCTCATTAGAAACCGCTATTTCAACTGCTTGCTCCTTCAAGGGCAAGTTGCTTCCCCGATGATAAAGAACACGGTTGATTAGAAACCACACTTCCTAGTTTTATGGGAACAAGAGCTCCGTCAGGATTATCTCGATCTTAAAGATGTTTCCTTCCGACTGAATTCACTGCTGATAAGCCTTGTTAGGAAGCATAGGACATTAACAGGTACCCATTCTGCATCTACTTATGCCAATCCCAGAACATTTTTGTCCTACATCGACCAGCGTCATATACAAATCCGCAACTAATTAGGATAGGTTGGAATATCCACAACTCCGCTCACCACGTAATTATAGCACGACCCAGAGCATCCCATATTTCCACCGTTCATAATGAGAAGCTTCTTCTCGCCCTTAGCAGGACTATCGGCAGGCGTGTCAATGATGCGGAGACTGCGCGAGTACGCCGACCACTGCTTGACATCAAGCGGCTTCCAGCCATTCGGGTCAACGGCATCGGTGTTGATGAAGAGCTCCTCGCGAGAGTTGCCGTTCATGATAAAGACTCCCTTCTTGCCTCCTTTACCCGGCTCAGGAGTCCAGATGATGTAGGGGCTGCCGTTGGGGTTGAGGTTGCCGTCCCCGGGGATGATTGGCAATGGCTCAACGCTGCCAAAGGTGAGAGGAGACTTGGAGACCTTGTGGTACACTGGACAGCCGCCAGCAAGAGGGCCACCGCAGTACTCGAACGTCATGACATACTTCTTGGAGATGGGGCTGTACGCGACAGTTGTCATGCCAGGCCTGTCGCCGTAGTTGGGCTGTGCCACGTTGTCGACCTCCTTGCTCCAGTGGCGCAGATCCCGCGTCTTCTTGTGGGACAGCTTCTGACCATGCTTGGGGTCTGCCTGGGTCGAGTAAAAGCACACCAGCTCGCCCTCGTACATGAGGAAGAACGGCTCCCAGACTGCCTTGTCCCCGTTCTTGATGGTCTCAGGCCCAGGACCGTAGACGATGTGGCTGACAAACTCCCAGCCTTTGCCGCCGTCGGTGCTGGCGTACAGGTCGATGTAGGCCTCCGAGAGGTTCCGAGGGGTCGAAACACCGGCGAGCAGGATGGTGCCCTTTGGGTAGCCTCCAAAATCCTGAGGCAGCGCATACAGAAACGGCTGATACCAGTTGCCCCAGCCGTTGACCTGGTCCTCGACCCTGGAGAAGGGCGTAAAGGTAGCCGCGCCGTCGGTGGACTTGTAGATGGGCCAATAGGTCAGCTTGGCCTGGGGGTCGTAGTCTTCCCATGAAATCAGGATGGACTTGTCAGGCAGCTGCAGAGAACGGGCGTAGACAGTGCGCCAGCTCTCGGCGCTTCGGTCCGGGTAGAAGACGCCGTTGTTGTTGAAGTTGGACCATGGCTGGGGGGCTCGTTTGGTGATTGCGGAGGCCAGCACGTTGCCGGCGAGCATCAAAGCCGCGGATGCCCACTTGGCAAACAACATGATGGGATGAGTAGGTGGCAAGCGATTGCCGTAGCTTTGAAGACAGGGAAAAAATTGACCAAGAGGAGTATAGAGGAGGCTCGATTGATGCCGAGGTGTGTGATGTGGCCCAGAAAGCGTTCCCAAGGTGACATTTTATATCCTGGCATGCGACTCTTTGTACTATACGAGCAAACAACTCAGGATTCCCCATGGCAAATTACTCCGCGCCAAAACTAACTAGTAGCAGCTCGCTCGTGGGGAAATGCGGGGGAAATCAGGGGAGCACGTTTAGATCGTCTGTCTTGCGGAGGACCCGCCAATCATGACGATCCATTTCCGAACGACGACCTGTTCGTGTCGCCGTCAAGTGGCCTGTTTTCAAGTCGGCAGCCGTTCTCAAGACCAATAAAGATGCGCGCCAATTACCCTTGCTTTCTGAACAAGATCACTATAGTCGTGCCAATGGGGTCATCACGTCGTTTGATACCATCTTTTCCAACTTGCGCCAATCTAGAAACTCTCGACATGATAGAACATGAACGAACGTGGTAAATAGAGACCTCAGTTGAATCGGAATACTGGCTAATCAGGGAGGGGAATTTCCGATGCCTGCAAAATGAGCATTGTCAGAGGCGACGGCTGCGTTTCCCGAGGGAAGATTGCGAAAAGCCACCGACGGTGATGATGGACTAAGTAGGAGGAACAACAGAGTCAGCTGGAGAATATCAATTTGCTCTTTTCGTGTCCTTCTAGAGTCTTTCCAACCCTCTCGCAAAATACTGCCATGTAAAGAGCAGGAATATGTGGAGGAGTTACGGGAGTGTTGAACATGGGATGGCATCTGATGCGATAATGATGAATGCAATTAGAGTTGACGAGAACTCAGCACCGCAACCACTCTTGATATTGCACCGCAATGGTTTTTCGAAGCCATAGCCCCGGCTCTTGGCGTTCGTGAGATAATAAATGGCACGACGCCCATTGTGTAATCCTTCATGTCATTCATTACCTGCCTTAGACTATGATATATTCTTGGCCTTATCATTCCTTAGAAAACTTGTATTATATCTTAGACCACCTTAGGTTACTTCTGAAGCCCATATCACTATCAATTAGGAGATCTTTACTAATAAAATTCATCTGTTAGGCCCATGATCATAATGCCGTCTGGTCGCAGGATACATGTAGATGGTTTCAACCGATGTACGACCGAACAATGTAGCATCATCAATAAATATCAACTGATAGTCACCGCCTGCAAAGAAAACAACCTATGAAAGATTCCAATATTTACTAAAGTCATGACCAGGCTAGATGTGCCGACTTGCAGATGACTTCTTGAGCAATGAGCACTTGTAGTTAAGACAGGCTCATGATGAGTTCATGCACATTAATCCTGCTTCAATGCGACTGGGTAATCATTGGACTTGAGAGAGCTTCAACACCAATTGAAGGGTCAACTACTTATTGTTTTACCACAGAAGCGTGTTGTAATTTCTTCAGTGGCTCTCGGTCTCGTATCGTGCCTCTGATCAATTCAGCTCCAACAATCACCTGATAGAATAACATTCGACGGAGGTAAATCACTAATCACACTATTCTTCTAGTGCCCCCAGCCTCGGCTCCCGGCAGACCAACCGAGCCCGGGAAATGAGGAGCCTGGACAACCACCTCCGGCTTAAGAGCCAATCACCAGGGCGGTATCCCGCAACGAAGAACCGCACCAATAACACACCCCAGACTCGACCCTTTAAGGTTGCAACTCTCCTCACGGATCACAGTCGGTTGTCTGGGGTAGCGGGGGAACTACCATGATCATGAGGATCACCAACCTTGGCCTCGTCGTGTATATATAGCCCCGTCCAACACAGACCGCTGATCACTCCGCCAAGTTCACCCATCATCCCTCTCCTCGTCTGATCCAGTATCACAATGGCTCTTCTTTCGCCCAAAGTCTACCAATGGCTTGTTGGCGTCTTCGCCGCCCTGGGAGCCTTCCTCTTCGGCTATGACCTCGGTGTCATCGCTGCCGTTGTCGCGTCCAGCACCTTTCGCAACGCCTTCAACCCAACAACCTCGACTGAGGGATTGGTAGTCTCCATGTTCACCGCGGGCGCCTTCTTCGGTGCTGGCGCTGCTGGGCCCATGGGAGATCGCTTGGGTCGACGTGCAACCATCGTCATCGGCTCGCTGGTCTTCCTGCTCGGCGGCGGCCTCCAGACGGGTGCTCGGGATATCCACCAGCTCTGGGGAGGTCGCCTGGTTTCTGGCGTTGGGGTAGGCTCTTTATGCATGATCGTTCCTCTGTATCAAGCGGAGCTGGCGCACCCTGATATCCGCGGCCGGGTCACCGCCCTGCAGCAGCTCATGATCGGCTTCGGAGCCTTCACGGCTACTTGGATCGGGTGGGGCTGCTTCATCAACCTGGATCACTCCTCTGCGCAGTGGCGTATTCCTCTCGCTATCCAGAACGTCCCTGCATTGCTTCTCGCCGCTCTGACGTTCCTGTTTCCCGAGAGTCCGCGGTATGTCGCCACTGATAGCTTCTCACAGTCGATAACTGTCGACTAACATCAGCATAGATGGCTCGCAGACAAGGGCAGAAACGACGCTGCACTCAAGACTCTGGCCAGGCTTCATGCCAACCACAACGTTGACGACCCTTTTGTTCGAGCCGAGTACGCCCAGATCACGTCTTCTGTCGAGTATGCGCATGATTACGAGGCCAAGTCCTACAAAGAGCTGTTCCAGTCGCAGAGTGCCTTTCGTCGCCTCCTTCTCTGCTGCGCCATTCAGGCATCCGTTCAGATGACCGGTGTATCGGCCATTCAATATTACTCTCCTACCATTTATGCCCAGATTGGCATCGCGAGCGACGACACTCTTAAGTATCAGGGCATTAGCAATGGCCTGGCAATAATTGCGCAGACTGCAACTATGCTTGTCATTGACCATACCGGACGTCGATGGCCTCTTATTGGGGGAAATCTCTTCAACTCGGTCACCTTCATCATCGGCTCGATCCTGCTGGCGTTGTTCCCCCCGGGAAAGTCGACGAATCTTGGTGCGCAGTGGGGATTCATCGTCATCACATGGCTCTACAACGTTTCCTTCTCATTTACTTGCGGGCCTCTAAGGTATTGTGCCAATTTTCTCTTTATTATTATAATTTCTGACATTATTCTAGCTGGATTATCCCCGCTGAAGTATGGGATACTCGAACCCGTTCAAAGGGTGTTAGTATCGCCACCATGACATCCTTCGCCTTCAACACCATGATTGTAAGTGTCTCCTTGTTCAGTTCTTGCTGGAGCTAACCCTCTGCAGGGCCAAGTCACGCCAAAGGCCATGGAGAGCATCGGATATCGATTCTACTTCCTGTTTGTCGTCTGCAATGTCACGAATGCCATCTTCTTCTGGCTGTTCCTGCCCGAAACCGCCCGCCGGCCTCTGGAGGAGATGAACGAACTCTTCTCCAGCCGCACCTGGATCGTTGCGGGAAAGACGAGCCGTGCTGATCGTGGTCATGACCTTCAAGCCAGGATTGCGGAGAAGACTGGGGATCACACGGCTGATACCCACACAGAGCATGTCTGAGCACGGTCATAGGCATGCACTAGCATGTACATGTTAACCTGGAACTCTATAGTAGCCGTTCAGTATAAGAATTGCAAAGGAATCTCACACATATATTTGCCTTGGCTTCCATTTCACGTCGAGTCGAGTCTACAACAATTCGAATATAGCCAGTTATCCCCGCAACCTCGTGCACTAGACCACTAAGCAACCCAGTTCCAGAACTTCTGAACACTATTCTTAGCAACCGGCAGCTCATCCATGGCCTCAAGCTCATCCATCTCCCTCCGCCCAGTCTCGGCATCAATATCCCCTGTCGGAATCCAGAACCGGCTCCGAGACCAAGCCTTGTGGCCGAGGTACAAGACCAAGAAGATGGGGAGTGTGATGTAAGAAGCCAAGACGTCGCGCACATCCCAGTTTCCCTTGATAAAGACGTCGAAGCCGTTCGTGAGCATGAGGAGCGTGATGACAACCAGGGTAACCCAAGTCGCATACGGCTGGAGGGGCGTCTTATACGGCATAATCTGGAGCAGTCCGTTGAACTCCATCGCCCGTCGGAAACGCAGATATGTGACGCAGACGATGATCCAGGAGAGAAGACCCGATACGATAGCTATGCTAACGAACCAGTTGAAAACGACAGCTCCGGAATTCGAAACATTAAGGAAGGCCAAAAGTCCGAGGGTCCAGGTCGTCAGGACAGCAACCCAGGGGACCCCATTCTTATTCGTAATGGAGAACCACTTAGGGGCTTTGCCTTCAAGCGACAGCGAATATAAAACTCGGCTTCCAGAATATAAGAACGAGTTTCCCGCAGACCAGGCGGACGTCAAGATGGCGGCGTTGATGATGTGGTTTAGAACTGGGATGCCGACCATCTGTATCCCAATGACGAAGGGACTTGCGCTCGCATCAGATGAACCTCCCAGAAGTCTTTCATTGTTTGAAGGAACCATGATTCCGATAATGAGGGATGAAATGCCGTAAAAGATGGCCAGGCGCCAGACGAAACGGCGAGCAGCTTTGGGGATATTACGCCGCGGGGCAACCGTCTCACCGGCAGCAATTGCAATCTGTACAATGGAATAAGCATAAGACATGAGTGGTTAAACGGCTCCAAGACGTCTTACCAGCTCAGGGGAGAAAAGAAAGGCATAGCTCGCCCTGATAAAGGCATACCAATAGGCCAAGAAGCGTCCCAGAGAGCCACCTGCTTGAAACTCAACAAACGGCCCGGGGTCTCTCCAGTATCTGAAACCAAGCACACCATCCTGGTCTGGGGCTCCGCCGAAAAAGATAACGATTCCTAGGACAATAAGGCCAAGGATGGTGATGACCTTGACGCTCGCGAACCAGAACTCGGCTTCGCCAAAGTAGCCCACCGCAACGATGTTCAAGACCAGGTTGACGACCAAGATGACCGCAATCCAAACTGCAACGTGAGCAGGCGGATTCCAATACTCGATGACGATACTAGCCGCAACGGCCTCGGCTCCCACGAGAATCGCATACGAGTACCAGTAGTTCCAACCAGCCGCAAAGGCGAGGCTCTTGTCAACGAACCGGGCGACGAAATACGGGATGCTGATGCCTCGCATCGGAAGGTAGGTGACCATTTCGGCGAGGATGTTCATGATGACCCAAATGACGAGGATCATGGAGAGGTAGCCCATGAATAGAGCTGCTGGGCCGGCTTGGGCGAGGATGGATCCCGAGCCTATGAAGAGACCAGTGCCGATAGCACCGCCTGGACGAAATTGTCAGTGTGTGTTTTAGAAAAGGAAGGGAGACGTGGTTTACCTAGGGCCAGAAACTGTATGTGACGACTTTTGAGGCCTCGTTCCAGTTGGTCATGTCGGTTGGCGAGGTTGAACTCCGTTGACTCTCCCAGGTGACTGGTCTGCTGTTGGAGGTCCACTGGAACGTCGGCATCCTTGGCTTCGTACTTGGCCTCCATGATGAGGGGGAAGCTAAAGTGAAGAACTATACCACCTTGGTCTGGAGATAGAAGTGGTGTCCTTTGGGGGAAGAGAGAGAGAATGCTGTGAGGGAACAAACCAACATCTAGCCGGGGCGTTGTCCCTTTTATCCTGAATATTCGGATGCTAGAGGCCAACGAGGGGTCTCATCCTCTATTACCATGAGGTACTCTTTCAGCTATGAGCCGATGCCCAGACTACTAAATCCGAAAGGGGGAAGCCTCTCAGACTATGTACTGTAGTGGCGTGCAAGTCCGGGGGCCTTGACCTGGTCACCCGGCGTTTCCGGGATTCGGGAAGTCATCATTGTCTCTGCTTCACAGGCTATAGAGATCCCCTTTCCGGTATCCAGGTATGAATGGATAAAACTGCTGCGATATCTGTGCTAGTTGTCAGTCATCAACTGCCGACCTCCCCGTATTACGATTCCACCGCGGACGACATGACTGTCGAAAGGTGTCTCTGGCCGGACATTGGCCCCTATTGACTGTCTATGAGAAATGTAAATAACCGTTAGCCTACTTGGACTGCGGATGGTCCCAGTTACTCAATGATAGGAATGACACCGAGTCTGTCCAAGGTGGATCTTCAACAACGAGTAAACCGCCGGGTGTGACTCCCGAGCCATCCATCACCGGGATGGACCTGTGGGGAGCATGGGGACTGCAAGTGCTTATCTTGAGAGTCCGGGGAAGGCTCTGGAGATGACGGAAAGGCAAGCCGGGAGGGGTGTCCGCCCTTGTTCCGGAGGCGCTGGGGCTTGGTTAAATCCGAGTTCGGCTGAAGGATCAGAGGTGCATGGAGAGTTAGACGCCGCTGGTGTTCCATCAGGTGATTTTAACTTGCTTGGCCATGCTAACTATCACCCCGTTGCATGAATGATGAATCTGGGATGGAAAGGGACGCCTGAGTCTAGACACTCAATGACATTCTTCCATCGATGACTGGAAAAGAGCCTGCACTTTGTCACAACCGCTGTGGTACGAACTCGGCTCTTTCAATCCCTTTTGTCGAAAATTGAAAACATGTAACTGTCCTGGCATGATTGAAGCAACCCTTACATCTCCGAGATATCTCAATGCTCTCTGTATTTCTTCAAAACGGTCCCTAAATTCAGATACCAAAAGGTTGATAAGTTTTCCTTTGATAGAAATCAGTTGACAGCACGTAGAATTACCGTATGAAACCATGAAACCTGGCCATGTGAACACCACCACCAGACTAACTTCCGTATGCCGGGATCAAAGACACAAATACATAAAGGATTCAATTCATGTTGTTTCCAACGCCTAGAAACATTGATTCTCAATTTGAGCTACTTACAGGCCTCAGACCTCGTTGGAAGGGTACTGGATAGTATCCAGGGGGTTATACTCCTCCTTGATCGACCTGACACTAGTAAATCGCTGCAGATGAGCCATCGTCCCCGTCTTGTCATTGGTGCCCGAATCCCGACTCCCACCAAAAGGCTGCTGTGCAACGACCGACCCCGTACACTTGGTGTTGAGATACAACATCCCCGCGGCATGCTTGAGCTTCGTCTGCGCCTGCCGGGAGGCATAGGGGTCGAGGGCAAAGATGCTGCCGGTCAGGCCATAGCGCGACGTAGTATCGACCAGCTCGAGCGTCTTCTCCCACTCGGCATCAGGGTAGACATAAACACCTAATACGGGGCCGAAAAGCTCCCGGGACATGATGTCATGTCGTGGGTTCGTCGTCTTGTACACTGTCGGGTGAACAAAATAGCCATGCTCCTTGGAGGCTTTACCTCCTGCGACGAGCTCAAGCTCAGGGTCCGTCTTGGCGTCTTCAATGACCTTTTTGAGCTTATCAAAGGATCTCTCGTGGATGACCGGGGTGATAAAGTTGTCAAACTGCTCGACGTCGCCGACTTTTAGCTTGGGAAGTTCCTCCTGGAGGTGCTTCTTGAATTCAGGCCAGACCGACTCAGCCACGTAGATCCGGGAGCAGGCCGAGCATTTCTGGCCCTGATACTCGAAAGCACCTCGGATCGTGTGGAAAGCCGCGCTCTTAATATCGGCCGAGGGGTGAATGACACCCCAGTTCTTGCCGCCTGTCTCGCCAACAACTCGCGGGTACGAGTTGTAGATACCCTTGCCGACGCCGTCTCCAATTTTCTTCTGGATACCTTTGAAAACTTGCGTGGAGCCGATGAAGCTGATGGCTGCGAATTCCGGCCTCTTCAGGACCGTGTTAGTGACCTCTTCTGCATCTCCAGGGAGGAACTGGACGACATCCTTGGGAAGACCGGCCTCAAGGAGGATCTGGTGGATCAAATACGCCGAGTGAAGAGCATAATCTGAAGGCTTCCAAAGGACAACGTTTCCAAGCAGGGCAGCCGGGCCGACGAGGGTAGCTCCGAGAGCGGTAAAGTTAAACGGGGCGATGGAATAGACGAAGCCCTCCAAGGGACGGTACTCCATCTTATTCCAGTTCCCGTCCGGATGCTCCGTCGGCTGCTGGGAGTAGAGCTTCCAAGCTTCCTGGACGTAGTAACGGAAGAAGTCGACGGTTTCGCTCGGTGCCTCGATCTCTGCCTGCCAGATATTCTTTCCTTGGCCGAGCATTGTCGAGGCAACGATGTCAGATCGATATTTGCCGGCGATCAACTCAGAGGCTCTCAGGAAGATGGCAGCACGATCCTCGAATGCGAGTGCCTCCCAGGCGGGCTTGGCCTTTAACGCGGCGTCAATAGCTGCGTTGACCTGGTCGGGAGTGGCGCAGGCATATTGTGCCACAGACTCGCTGTGCTTGGAAGGATTCTCCTGCTTTCGGAGCTCTTTGGCAGGTAGCTAATCGATGAGTAAGTACACTTGCAAGAAAGTTGTCCAAGTGGAGCGAACTTACCGCGGCTCCATTGACAGTGATGGGAATCTGGACGGGCATCTGGCTCTTCAGGCGCTTCAGGGCCTCCTGGAGCGATGCTCTTTCGGGAGATCCCTTGGCATAGTCGAGCTGTGATTGTGTTAGACGACCTAGATAATGCATGAGGTGCAAAGCGACTTACAAATTTCTCATTCTCGAACTTGGGCGGATGCAAGAGGGTCAAGTTCCTCCGTCCCGTGCGGGCAACCATTCCCCTCTGGCTAATGGCCAGGCGAGCGCTCCGCGACGCGTTCAGTGAGCGCATCATCTTGACGGAATGAATGGTATAGAGCTCAAACTTCAATACCGTATCGAAGTGAGACTGAAGTGTTCACTGATTCCGGGTTTCGGGTGTCCAGAGATAGCACGAGGTTCTTTAAGCACGTCTCAGCTAGCGATCCGCGCCGGAGGGCGCTCCCGAGCCTACTTGAAGGTTGCCGATTCGGTTACTCCCCGAGCCGTCAAGTGACGGCTTCGATCCGCGTGTTACTTCTAGCTTGAGGGGTAAAGTAGTTTGCCGCTTCCATCCGGTGGCTTCGGATCTGCCGCTGGAGATTCGTTCCGGTACGGATTGGAGATACGAGCAATATATCCTGATTCTTTGATAGGATTCTTTCAAGATCATGTGCGAATGTGCATGCGGATGGGAATCCCGCTGCCATCCTCAACCCCATCTTGTATCAGAGCACGAGAGATAGGCCGTGATAAGCCGATGGTTGAGTGTATGTAAGAGTACCAGTTCTGCCCTCCTGAGGATGGAGGCGGTACCAATTACCTTCATCATACACTCATTTACCAAAGGCGCACTTCAGATTATCATGTCTCCTAGAAGCGTCGCCAGCCGCAAGTCTCAGCCGCTTTCGCGGTCCGTTCCTGAAATGCAGAAGCGACTCGCAACTGGAGTCGCAGCAAAGGCTCACGGGGCCGTACAGCCTAGCAAGACTGCTCTCTCGAGATTGCCAAACAAGACACTACTGCGCTCACTCGTTCTAACGTCTCTCATGTCAAAGAACTGGCTCATGCGGCCCTCCCTTGCTGTGATCGACGCCATGACAAGGTCGAAATCAGCACTGTTGAACCCGGACCGCAACCCCGTCTTGAACCGGGTGCTCCGGTGGACCATCTACAACCACTTCTGTGCTGGCTCAACCAAGGCGCAGGTTGCCCAGTCCATGGCTGATCTGAGACGCCTGGGCTACCAGGGTGTCATACTGGGGTTTGCCAAGGAGGTTGTCCTTGACCCTGCCGAGGGAGCTGTCCACTCTGGCGATGCAAAGTACGGTCCGGCCTGCTACCGGATGGTCGATGAGTGGAAGGAGGCAAACCTAGAGACCATACGCATGCTCTCTCCTAATGACTTTCTATCGGTCAAGTAAGTCGATATCCAAAACTATGAATTTTCGAGTTCCAGTGCCAGGCTAACTCTCTTCCCCAGACTCACAGGCGCCGGCCCAGTCTGTCTAGACGCCATGCAAGCCCGACGACCCATGCCCGCCGCCGTCTCAGACGCCCTTGACGAGATCTGCATCGAGACACGGAAGCGTGGAGCTCGTCTGTGGATCGACGCCGAGCAACAGATTCTCCAAATTGGTCTCGATGAGTGGGTCATCGACCTGATGAAGAAATACAACCGCAATGGAGAAGCTCTCGTTTACAATACTATCCAGGCGTATCTTAAGGGATCGAGACAAAACGCTAAGAGGCATGTCCTTCAAGCCGCGCGGGAGGGCTGGACCTTGGGCGTCAAGCTCGTTCGCGGTGCGTACATTGAGAATGAGGTCCGGTCCTTGATTCATGATAACAAGGAGGATACCGATCGCTCGTACAATGATATCGCCCACATGATGATTTCCCGGGAGCTGCCCCGCCCAGCAGAAGGATCCGACAATCTGCAGTTCCCGTCCGCGGCTCTCATGCTGGCCACCCACAATGCCGCCAGCGCAGGGAAGGCCATGGCAACTCACCGACAGAGAATCGCCGAAGGTCTGCCCACGACCAAGTTGGAGTGTGGCCAAATCAACGGCATGGCTGATGAGCTGAGCTGTGCCCTGGTGGAGAGCTGCGAGCAGTGCGTCGCCGATCGTTCGATGGAGACGGCCTCGGCGCCGGGGGTGTTCAAGTACGTGGCTTGGGGATCTGTCTCTGAATGCATGGGGTACCTGTATCGACGAGCAGTTGAGAACCGGGGAGCTGTAGAGAGGACGCAGCATATGGTGGATGCGCTTAAGAAGGAGCTTCGGCGACGTGTCTTTGGGTAGAATGTGAAGCGATGAGTCAAATACTTTTCCATGCATCTCTTTCCTGGTTCATTGAGGATGTATTAGCGATAAGTTGGAAGTTGAGAGTGATCAGATGGTCGTCTACATTTCCAGTTGTCCTATACAAGCGCTCCTCTCGGCATGTTATTTATCGTCATTGGACTATTTCTATATTCCTCATCCGAAGTCGTTCACGGGAAGAAAACTTTTGGGCGTCTATCATGTCGAGCATCAAACATTGCTAAATTCCGATCCTGATCCCAGCTACCAGCAACGTATCGATCCAGAAATGGTTCAGTAGATTCTTCCCAATATCCAATCCCACCACATCTACTGCAACGCAATAATGTCCATCTCAATACTCGCCCCAGCCGGAAGCCTCTTGGCCTCACAAGAGCTGCGAGCCGGCTTGTGCGGGAAGTACTCGGCGTACACATCATTCATCTCCTTGAAGTCATCCATGTTTTGGAAGAAGACCTCGTCATCCATTAGCAAAAGCCTCGAATTTGGATATACTCGACGCACCGTAATCTTGACAACCTTGTCAAGGCCAGAGCCCGCCGCCTCCAGCACTTCTCGAGCGTTCTGGCACATCTTGTGCGTCTTCTCAGCGACGGTGCCTTCAATCAACTTGCCTGTCGTCTCGGCAGGGATCTGGCCCGAGACGAAAACTAGACCGTTGGCCTTGATGGCCTGAGAGTAAGGCCCAATTGCTAAAGATGCCGTGTTAGTCCTTACACTGAGGTGAGGGGTGGGCACCTACGGGTCACAGCTTTAGGGGAGAATACCGGCTCCATGGCTGCGCGGAGGGGCACAGAGCTTGAGAAGGCACGACGAGTGCTCGTCTCAAAGCCTGAACGGCGGCTTCGAATACTAATGCTGACGAGCAATCGAGAGGCTTGAGTTGGTTGCAGGACAGAAAGGGATGGTCTGGCAGCCAAAAGGCGGGTTGAGGAGTGATAGAGAGACATTGTGTTACAAATGCTTGTGAGATTGTCGCTGGAGTTGGGTGAATGTGCCTGAAGTTTCTCGTCCTTGACGTGATCCAGTGGTGACAAGTTTATCAAGGGATGCTGTCCAATATTGGAGGATGTCCAGGCACGATGGCCGGAATCCTGCTCCGGTAGGTACGTACTTGCCCGGGATGACATTCCGCAGCAAGCCACCACCAAACCTCCACAATTCCCGGCTCCGGAATCCACGAGACTCGGAGTCCCGAATGGACGTCAGTAAAGTAGGAAATTGACCATAAAGACTCGGACCGTGCTTCCTCTTGGTCATGTAGAATAATCACCACTTGAGTTTGCCAGTTTGATTCATCATTGTGTCTCTTCAGCTCATCATGTCCGCCTCTGCTCTGCGTTCAATCCTTCGGCCCTCCTTGGCCAGCCGAGTCGGCTCCGCCTACGGACGGCGCACGATGGCGACTAGTACTGTCAAGAAGGAGTGGCTCGCCATTATGCCCGACAAGCCTAACGTCTTGGATGTTAGGAAGAAGGTGAAGCCGTGAGTCATCACCCCCTGGTTCTCGGTCTTCGAGATTAACGTCAGGGTGGATAGAATCCACTACGAAGGCATCAAGCCATTGATCGCTTCTGGTACACTTCCAGCTGGAGGTAAGATACAGGACAGAGGGTCATTGGCTTTGAATGATTGACTGTCTTGACGTACAGGTGCCATCTTCGAGAAGCACCCTGTTGACGGAGAGCCCGCTCTGTTCAAGGGCAGCGTGGTTGTCTACTCTGCCGAGACGGCTGAGCAAGTCCGTGAGATCATCGAGAACGACGTCTATGCCACTAGAGGTGTCTGGGACCTCGAAAAAGTCCAGATCCTTCCGGTGCGTCTACCTCACCACTTGAATTATCTCATCAGGAATCAGGCCTTCTAACTTCTGTACTCTAGTATGTTGCGGCTGTTCGTGAGCCGCTTTCGAAGTGAGGTTGGGTTTTGTAAGGAAGAATGTGTGGATGGCCATATACGGGCTATAGGGATGTTTATTTATACTTGAATAAATTATGAGATCCAAGTCAAGTTCTGCGGTCAAACGTCTTCACTGTGAGAACGTCCATGTTACCTGAGAACGCAAACGATCTGTTTAATGAACCGATTTTCCCCCTTGCTACCGCAACACATCAATGATATTTTAATAGATCAATATGTGCCACCAAAACCCAATCATCCGGAATCTTCACTTCCTCGCCTTTTCTCTACCCAGGCATGCATCCGGGCTCCATATCTCGTGATTGCCCAAACCAACAATCCGCCAACAAATGTACAAGCAACGGCTGTCAAACATCATCAGAGTCGGCCCTTTCGAGAGCAAGGCCATATACTTACCAACGGTAAACGTCCACCCAACACCAATCGTCTCAATCAGGGGCGTGGCGCCAGCGGTTCCTCCCGCAGCAAACAAGTACTGGACAAAGTATTTGCTTCCAATCACCTTGGACTTGTGTTCAGGCAGCACTTCTATACAAGTTTGTTAGATTTTCTCTCCTCTAGCTCACGCAGTTATTTATACCCTACCTGCCGCAAACGTGTTCAACGCGCTGAACGATGCCATCAAGCCCACACCAGCAACAAAGGCGCTGATAACTGGCACAGCCAGACCCCCTGCCTTGTTCTGTAGCGTCCAGCTGTAGACGAGTTCTCCTACCGGGAGTACGATAAACACGGCTCCGAAGCTGGCCCTCAACCTATCAAACGGCAGGCGAATCCCGTCTCGTTTCTTTATCCATCTCTTCACCGTTCGGTCCGACAGTCGGCCGCCTATCGTGCTTCCGACGAGGAATCCACTCCCGGGGGCGAGGTAGAACAGGCCGCTAACCAACGGCGTCGTCAGGTGGAACCGAGGGTTGATGGCAGCTGGGATGGAACTGAGCAGAGCATACTGGCTACAAGCTAGCAGTGCGCAGGCGGCATTCTATGGGTTTCCCAAAGTTAGACAAGAAGTCGGCCGAGTTATGAGGAACTGACCGAGAAGAGCACTGTTGGATACTTCATCTGGCGGAAGACCTCCATCGGGTTGAAAGCCTCGGTCAAGTTCGGCCTTTCTGACAAGCCCTTTTCCTCTTCTATCCTGGTCCCGTTTTCGTCAACTCGGAGCCTTGAGGTTATGAAACACACGGCGAGAATGAGTGCAAGGCACGCCATGCCAAGCTGAAGCCAGTAAATGGCCCGCCAACTGGTGTAGGACACAATGACACCCCCAACCATCGGTGCTGGATCCCAGATTAGCACGGAAACTGGGTGGATTCTTCCTAGGACATGAACACGGACAGACACCATTTGAGAAAACACAAGTGCCTAGGAAAAACCCCACAGCCGTGCCCCGTTTGATCTAGACACACGTAGCTCAGCGGACCAACGCCCACGATTTCACTAACAAGAGTGGCTTACCGGCTCAAAAATATCCGAGATGATGACTTGTCCAGTGATCAAGAAGAACGTCCCAGTAGTCCCAGCTAGAACCCAGCAAGCCCCGAATGTCGCCAAGTTGGGTGCAAGAGCCTGGCCAGCATTGCACCCGACCAAGAAGACAAGAGCGGCGATGTACGCCGTCTTTCTACCGCACAGTATGGTCACTGGGCCCCAGATAACGTGCGACAGGCTCATGCCCACTATCACACCAGAGTTTAGGGCCCTGATGATCGGCGGCGTCGTCTCGAGGTCGGAAGCAACGGCTGCTGTTGCGGCAAAGAGGGCGTTGCTGGCAAACATCACGGGGAGGGCTGTCCAACAGACGGTAAAGAGGATGATCCATTTTCGCCAGCTTGGAATCCGCGCCGGAGACAAGGGTTCCGTCGGTGCTGTCATTGGTTTGCAAAAGTGATGGATGGAGCATGTGAATTCTTCACGGAGGGCTTCGCAACGGCTATGTAGTACGTCGAGACAAGCAAAAGGGGACGAGAGATAGGTAGCTCGAGGTACTCCGGGTATGAGTCCCGGAGTTTTCCATGATTTGAGGGTCGGATGTAATTTGTTCTGGGGAAGCGATTCCGGGCTGGGTATTGGAGTGCCGTTCATCGCTTTGACAGCCCCGAACTCCGGATGCAGCAGCCGAAAATACCCGCACCATCCGTTCCATGAGGTGATAAAGCTAGCCGAGCAAAGATTCGACCGATTTGGCATAACAAATTAGCGGGTAGATAAGCCCCTCCGAGGAAACCTCTCGTCCTGTGGGCCGCATGGGATCCATCCTACAAGCCTGCCGATAGATCGTCCAACTCCCACATCCACCCCCCTTCGAGCATAGCAGCGTCAAGCATGTCGGTTCCTTCGACATCGAGGTCATCTATCACCGACAGAATCGCCTCCGGGTGCGCCGGCACGACATTGTCGTTGCCGTGCCGAATGAGCGACCACACTGGATCCGGCGATATGCCCGTTGGAGCTGGATAGGCGATGGCGTAGCCAGCCAAATCTGGGATTTGACTAACATCAATGGCATCCCCTGTCTGTAGCTGGGGGGTGCCTTCAACCCCGCGGATCTTGGTATGTAGCTCAAGGAGCTGCAGAAGATCTGATCGGTAGGCTTGGGCTGGTGCGACATGTCTCGAGACGTATTCGTCCAACAGGCTCATGACTTGTGGCAAATCCCAGAGGAGCTCATTCGCTGGTCTGATAATGTCAATCAGGACGAGTGCGAAAGCTGCGGAGAATAGTGCGTCAATGTCGTACGGCAGGAAAATGTCTACACAGAAATCAGCAAGCTCCTCGGCTCGACACTCCGGCGAGGCTCACCACACATCATCTGATGTTTCAGAATTGACATTATTTTGAGAATGTGTACCGCTGACTCGATGCACATCCTCAGCATAGACTCAAATGGGGCAGACGAACGGCGGGTATTGCCCTCGATCCCATCCGGGCTCAGGAGAGGCTTCAGAAGGGAGAACAGAACGGGTCGGAC
This sequence comes from Fusarium nematophilum, assembly GCA_033030565.1. Lineage (NCBI taxonomy): Eukaryota > Fungi > Ascomycota > Sordariomycetes > Hypocreales > Nectriaceae > Fusarium > Fusarium nematophilum. Next base: position 112,606 of record JAVIXY010000038.1, on the reverse strand, counting down.
GGTCAAGATGACACACTGGAGGCATTTCTTCGTCAGCTCATAGTATGTCTACATGGTAATTCGTACAAACCTGATGAAGTAGCAGATGCAGGGTGGCAGCGTCTCGAGAAACCGGCTGGCCAGGCTGCTGGATGTCTAAATGCAGATGTTCTCGGAGGATAACGGATGTTTCGGCGAGGCGCGAAAGAATCGCCTTCACTTCAACGAGGAAGTTCTTCTGTTGCTGGTCGTGGACTCCGTAAATGACTGCCAAGCTGTCAGCGCAAAGCCAATTGTGATGCTCCATCAGCATTTTGTGTCATACCATCAAGTATCTTGCCAAGATGGGACGACAGGGTCGCGTGAATCGCAAAGGCATTCTGCGCTTCGTCTCCCTTTCTTATCTCGGGAAATGGGATAGATATATCTTGGTCTCGCATGATCGAGGGGCTTCCTAGCATGGCGGCGCTTTTTCTGTCGATACAGTATACGGTCCACCAGAGTCTCCTCTGATACTCAACATTTGGCGGTCGCAGCGCCTCTGGAAAGAGCTTGTTCATGACTTTGGTGACAGAAATGCGCAGCGCTTTTCCGATCTAACAAGCTTGAGTTAAATTGAAGTTAAAGAGCGGCGTTCCCGATCGAAGGAACTCACAGTAACGTAGGATTCTTGCAGCAGATCTCTGGCATGCATGAACAGGGATGCCAGGCACAAGATCTCAATTGACAACAGAGGGTCCTCATAAAGCCTGCGGATATCCGGCATAGCCTGTATAGCGCGGGTGAAATAGGTCATTCCGGATGGGCCCATTTCTGAATGCTCTCTGGAGAGTATCGACTTGCCGAACGCCAAGACTAGAAGCATCTGAATGTGCCAGAGGCTTGCATCCGGAACAACGCCCTTGGCACGGCCATCGTAAAAGTCCCTCAATCTCTGGAGGAATGTAGTCGGCTCAAAGAGAGAATAGAGCGAGCCAATGTGCAAGACAACAGTGTTGGTCAAATACTCGGCGTATGACAGGCGGGGCAGCGGGATGCCGCCGAGATCAAGCGGAATTGGCGGCAAGGCGGTTGTGTACGATACATCCTGGCGCTCTACAGACACGCTGCCCGGGTCTGCGATGGGAGACGATCGTTGGAGCAGGTTGCGTACGTTTCGGCTGAAGCTGAGGGTTGAGCTGTGGCCGAGGTAGGCTTAGTTAGTCAGTTTACTGCTCTTCAAATAAGATGGACCGTGGGCTAAGGTATACCCGCATGGCCGTAGCGATGGACTTTTATTTGTGGCTCGGATGTTACCAGTGTGTTGGTAAGTCCTTCTGACTCTGAGTGCTGGCATTTAGTTAGCCATTTGCGGCGAGGTTCAGGCAGACAGTCAGCTTACTGATGCTGGCATTTCCGGGTTGTCCTCCGACGAGTCCCTTGAAGGTTGGCGGTTCTCTTGATCGTCACGGTGCGATGGGGAGCCATCTGTGGGTAAGTTTCTGGCTTCCTGTAGCTGTGTTTCGAGTGATTTGATCCGAGCATGGAGGCGATCGAGATAGCTTGGAACCCGATCAGCATCTGCTTCGAGCCGCCAAGTCTCAACCAAGACAGAACGGTCACTTACTCTACGGGAACAGCTGCTTTCCTCTCCTTCTCTTCATAAACACACGTCTCTTTGCGGCTAACACACCTCTCACACGGATGCCGGCCTGAGCAGCGGGTCTTGCGGTTGCGACAGCCTATGCACCTAGGCCGAGCAGTCAGTTCAATTCGCCAAGAGCATCCTCTACCATGTGCAGACTCACGCATTGGATATCTTTTTTCGCTGGCGGGTGGTCGGCCGAGGTGAGTGCACGCTTATTTCGTCTTCCATAGCTGATATTTGCGAAGTGAAGGATGAGCTTGGCAAAGGATGACTCCTTCCGGTGTCTTGGATGAAGATGTCGGCGCCAAATCCGGGCCGGGTGCGGGGCCGAGATAAAAGCGGAAGAACGACTGATCGTGGCCCGTGGTTAACCCACTGTACCGGGCGCTGTGGAAGCGGCCGATAAGGGAGCTCTGGGGCACCAGAACCACTATCTCTAGTGGACCTGGGTTCCCTGATTGCCGGATGATTCAATTCGGCTTCTTCAAAGACCATTGACCAATCAGGCTCCCATCCGATGACTAAGCCCCATCGCGCCTCTTGTCGTGCAGCGGACTCGATCGGAGCGAACTCAGGGGCAGATCGAAAAGGAACGTACCTTTGCTGCCTGCAGCCCAACCACCCCATTTTTTTCTCCTGCGACCAGATCTCAACTCCAGGAAACATTAATTCATGTTAGGACATGGGATCATGACGGTGTGGCATTTGCTTGATTTGGGCATTTTCTTTAATTTAGCCCCATTATCACCTATAAATCACAATTGGAATTCAATTTTTATGTTCAAAAACAAATTCATCTCCGATATGCCACCTCAATTGCTGCTGCCACTCCAGGTGCCTTATCAGGAGTTATCGGTGCAGCGTGTTGCCCCAGAGCAACGGTAGCGCCCCAGTGAAAGAAGCAAGCACAGGCAAGCGGCCAACCGCCAACCGTCGAGGTGCATGGCAGCAAATCTCTTGAAACTTGCAGCTCAACTTTGTCCTTGTTTGCCTCATGATATTCGACTTTCAGTGAAGAGTTCCGCATGTTTTTGCCTTGATCACTTCATTTTTATCATCCTGTGGTTTATTTTATCTTGATACCCTCTGTTATCCTCATCGCTGACTTCTCAACCGCGCGCATCTTGACCCAGCTTCGCTGAAACGCCAGTGAGCCAGCCAGCAAACAGAAAGAGCGCGGCTCCGGTTCTGCAGGCTCGCAATTCCCTTTATTTTTTTCTATTCACGCCCAATTCGAATGCCCCGGCTTGGGCATTCCCTATTGGGTGAATGACTTCTCGCGCCACCTACAGCCTCTCGGCCACCACGATGCCTCACACAACTCGGCGTCGTGGGCCTCGTGGGCAGAGCCGCAACATCAAACCAGAACCCGACTCGGCCACCGACACATCATCGATCCCAGATTCCGGCACCGTCAACCCCGACCTTCGTGGGATTCCCTCTGCCGCCTCGAGCTACGGCGACAGCACCAACCACATTCCTCCCGACCAAGCGTTTTATCGCCAAGGCAGATCTGATGCCCGTGAGTTTTTACCCTATGCTTTCAGCCTGCAACACCACCACATCCCCCAGTTTTGAGAGTCATCAACTGACGACTTCATTAAAGCGACCCCAAGTGAGCGCCTCACAGAACCCGAGCCTCTGCTCAGAGAACTGAGAATGCGTCCCAACGCGGCCGCCGAGAGCCCAACCAGCGTGATCCCTGTGGATGGCAGCTTCTTCCAGACGTCTTTCCAGGACATCGGCAAGAAACTCAAGGCATGCAACGACACTCTCGGCGAGCTCCAGCAGCTCGGCGTCTCGCATGACGTCCCGCTTCCAGAGCTCGTCCTTGTCGGCGACCAGTCTGCCGGAAAGTCCAGCTTGATGTCGGGCCTTGCCAACCTCGACCTGCCCCGGAGTGAGGGAACCTGCACACGTTGTCCTCTGCACATTCGTGTTTCGCGGAGCCATGATCCGTCTTGTCGAGTGTGGCTGCGCAAGGAGTACTCGTACCAGCCTCCCCCCGGCCGCTCCATCTCCGAGAACGATGTCACGGACCGAGACCCCTTCTTCCCCTGGCGAAAGCTCCCCGCCACTGTAGTCCACGAGTTCAAGACAATGATCGACCATAGCGATATCGAAGATGTCCTGCGCTGGGCCCAAATCGCCATCCTCAATGATGACAAGAGCCACGAGCTGTTCGTTCCTGGCTCTGGTCCCATCGCATCGACCGTAGAGATCGACAGAGCCGCCGAGACCGTCACCGCCAAGTTCTCGCCAAACATTGTTGCTCTCGAGATCAAAGGCCCTGAGCTCCCAGATCTGTCATTCTATGACATGCCCGGCATCTTCCAGAATCCCGCCGATGCTCGCGACGACTACCTCGTCAACGTTGTCAGAAACCTCTCCCGAGAGTATATCCAACATCCATCGGCCATCATCCTGTGCTCGATGCCAATGAACAGCGATGCCGAGAACTCTTCCACCTTTGGCCTGATCCGCAGACTGGGTGCTCTCAACAGGACCATCGGTGTGCTGACCAAGGCTGATCTCATTCCCGAAGGCGGCAACCATGAACAGTGGCTTGCAATCATGCGGGAAGAAGCCCATACGACAGGGCTCGGCTATTTTATTACTTCTCGACCTCAAGGCCGTGATCTCGACGAACTCAAGCAATGGGAGGAGCACGTGTTTATGGACCATGGCCTGGATAGATGGCCAACGGCCTTCCATTCATTCTCGGAGCGGTGCGGTGTCGAGAAGCTCAAGGCATTCTTGTCAGAGAAGCTCGGTCAAGAGTTTGCAAAAAGGTACGTGAATCACGCCCAAATGAGTCCGTCTCCGCCACCGGGTGAAAGCTAACACTGGGACTCTAGCCTTCCTCACATTAAGCAGACACTGAAGCAGCACTTGAACAAGATCATCGAGCAACTCGGCAAACTGCCAGAACTTCCTTCGAATGTCGAGCTCGAAGTCCAGACCAGCGTCATAGAGTTTGGTGAACAGGCACGATCAAAGCTCAAGCCTGCCGAGTTCTCCAAGCACTTTGTACCTCTGCCCGAGAACTTTCGCGACTGTTTGTTGGAGATGAAGCCAAAGTTCACCCTCAAGGATAGCAGCGACATCCCTGTGATGGAGATCTCGGATGACGAGTCCGATGCTGGATCTGTTGTCACAGTGACAAACACAAACACGCCTTCCAAGCGGCGAACGATGGGGCCGCCTACCACGCCCTCGAAGCGAGCCCGAACAGAGCAGATTCCCAATGGACACCCAGTCAATGGGCACGTCAAGCACGAGGAGAGCAGGGCAAGCATGCCCCGATTCTCCCCTGCTCCCCGCCGACAGGGTTTCCCGCAGCCGTTTACTCCATTCAGCGGAGTTGGGCGAGGTTTCCGAACGCTTCGCCAAGTGCGAGAGGAGATCAAGGCCAAGACAAGAGCCGGCGTTCCCGACATTATCACGGAGGAAGTATACAACGACATGTGCCGGGAGGCTATTCAGCCCTGGGAAGGCCCGATGAAGGCGTTTCTCAATCACGTTATGTACCTGTTGACGAACATGCTGGAGTCGGCTCTCGAGAGCTCGTTCGCAAGCCTCAACAAGCGACTCATCTACCAGGAGTGCCGAAAGATCCTGACCGAGTACCTGGAGGAACGACGTTGTGAGACACTGGGTGCGCTGGATGTCGTCTATCGCTTGGAGACGCACGGTCTATTTACTGTCAATCAAGAAGCATTCCGTCGGTACCAGAAGGATGAGCAGATCCTGCTGACCCGATACCGCCATCAGATGCGGATGCAGGCCGCCGGCTACGGTGATGGACGCCCGCCCGTCCCTTGGGACAGCCTGACCGATGAGAAGCGCCTGCAGGACGAAAAGCGACGGGACGCTGATCTCGCCAAGATTGGGCCAGATTCGTTTGAGCGAGAGCTCGAGGTCGTGGCATACGTTAGGGGCTACTACCGCCTCGCAGCGTTGCGGTTCGCCGACGCCATAGCGCTTCACATCACCAATGGCATGATCCCACACATTCAGCGACATCTCCCCTATCATCTCGACCGTAAGCTCGGTCTTGGAGGTGCCGACGCCAAAAGTGTTTACGAGAGACTCATGGCGGAAGACAGGGACACAGCGAACAAGCGAGATACGCTGCGAGGAGAGCGCGACAAGTTTGCCAAGGCGCTGGACAGCATCGAGATCCTGGAAGCAGGCGCCGGGAGCTCCGGCTTGTCGGAGGAACAACCATCCGACGAAGTGATGGAAGACGCCATGATGAGCGGCGCACTTCCCGCCGAGTGTTGAACCCTCTATTGTCATGACACTATGTATCGATAAGGGTGTGCGTTCGAGATGTCGGAGGGTCAACTGCTCTGATGTTAACTTGAGTGCGAGGATTTATCTCAAGGAGGAATTGTTTGTTGTCACGATTAGCTATTTGTTTTCGCCTTTGTTTGGTATGATCGGAAAAGGATGGAGTGTTGGAACGACACAACGAGGGGTGGTCTTGGAACCTGTTGCCTGTCCCTCATGTCGCCGTGTAGCGACGCCCGAGGCAGTTGATGGACATGTCGGCTCGTGTCCATATGGGATGCCTCCCGGATGAACTATTAGAAAATTTTGTGCCGCACGGAAAGGGTGTTGTACACCTAGATAGCTGGTAGGGCTTGTTAGAGAACATCGTGAACCAGGAAATAATGGTGTTGACGACCAACCCACATCCAATGACATGGCATCGGATGAATTGATGAGAATGCATGACAAATTACTTCGTAAATATTGACAGGGAATAAGGCCCAGATCCTATCCGTAACGCGAGTGCGAAGAAAGGAGTCGTTTGATAAAGTGATCCTTCGTCTTGTCTTCCTTCATTCCTTCTATCCGGCAAAGAGGAAGTATTGTTAAAAGGTTGCAAACCCCGGTGGCGGATACATAGTTACCGGGGGAATCTTCAATCCCCACAGCCTAAAACTGCCGATACCATTTTTAGTCAAGCTTCGGGAGGGAGCTCGAAGGATCGTGTGAAGGATCAAAATCCACGGCCGAAGATCCGGGCCGTGGAGGAAGTGTGGAGAGGAGGCATGGAGGGAGGGTAGGTGCGGGCATGTGCGGCAAACAAATGCAGGTGCTCCCTCCCTCCTTTGAGGTGCCTCGTGAAATGGAAGGAATTAGGCGGGTGCTAGGGCGTCCCGTCGGGACGGGCAGTGGAAGGTATCATCAAGGCATCCATCGACCAATTGCGAATCCAAACCCATCCGCCTCTTTCATCCATCTCAGACCATCTTAAAATAAACATGCATGCAACCTCGTCGCGGTGATTGCCTGAACGAAGACCAAGTCTGCAAGTTTTTTTGCCTATTTCGAGCTGTCATCGCGATTAACACGTTTTTTTTTTTTTACATGTGGCACAAGCCTCGAAGCACCACCTGCCAGCATTTCTCGGCCTTACTCGACGCCAATGTGACCAGCTCACCAAGCCATCTCAGCTACTGCCCCATTCCCCGCGGGTTGGAAAGGCCTCGATTGGCTGCTTGAGACCTCCCTCTCTACTGTCGGCATCTCTCCCGCATCTCCGACCAGCGGATGCACTTGAAGGCCCGTCCCCAAACCCCCGGGTTCTTTTGTTCCTTGCTACGTTTCTTCGCAGCGATCCACAGGGGAAGGTGGTCGCGCTTGAACAGTCACGGTGGCATCCTGATGGAGGGCTGAAGCCGGATGAGCCTCGACTCCGGGATTCGAGATACCTTACCCATCCACGGCGTTGAGCATTCAACTCATGGACTGGCCAGACGCTTCGCCCTCGGGCACAGCGACCACAGTGTGCTTCGTCAACCAAAGCGCCTGCATCTCCCACCTTTGATGCCAACAGCTACCAGCATCTTGCGTGGAGCGCGCCTCATCAAGTGATCTCAAGCAACATACAAATAATACATCTACTTCTCAGTATCATCAGCCTCAGTCTGCCATGGTCGACTAATCGGTGACGGGCCCTCGGTATGCGCCTGATTCCAACCCTCCACGAAGGCCCAGCTGTTTGGATCAGCACGAAGATACAACAAAGCAAACGCGGCCGAAGGAACCGGGGATTCTACCGCCGCTTAAATTAACCTTCACCGAGGTTCACGGCTAAAGAGCACCCGTGAGGTGGTATGCCCAAGTTGGTCAAACAACTTGCCCCCACCAGGCTTCGAACTCCAGGTGATCGTCGTCAATGCAATATTCGCAGCAGCTGGCTCATGGGTTCAGGTAGTTTCGGCCCTCCCATCCGACAAGAGACAGCTCACGCCAAGCCTCACGGGTTGGCCACACGTGGTCCTGCGCTGTCCCGTCCTTCAATGTCCTGTAGGCATGGGGGAGCCAGCGAGACACTGCAGTGGTTCTCTGCCGAGTTGCATGGTCTCAGGCAACTACCGAGGGACAAGAGCCTACCTACTATGTATACCTTCACGTGTTCCAGGTGCGGCGCGGTGAGCTAATACCGGAAACACAGTTGCAGAAGCAACGACCAACCGAACCAACTCCGGAGCCGGTCACCGACTCTCTCCGGTTTCTTCTGGCAACGAGACAGAGATTTGAATCTTTATGAGAGGGATCATGCCATCCACCGCAGCAAGTCGGATATTGAGCCAAATGACCCGCCGTTAACGATGCTCTCGCTTCTTCATTGGCCTCATCCTCGCTTTCCCTGGGACTGATCAATTGTTCTTGGCGAACCTTCCGACCCTTGCTACCCAGCCCCGCCATGGCCGGGCAGGGTCCGACCCCAGACCTTGCAGGCGCTGCTGGCGCACTCCCTCCACGTTTTAAAGCCCGCCCACTAAGGCCACCAGATCAGTTCTTTTCTCTCTCTGGAGTTGAGGGAGACGCGCCTCGGGGTCTATTGGACGGATGAATTCAAGCCCAAATTTTGCCGGTTCTTCCAGACGGGCCTTCTACAAGGATGCTACATGGGATGGCGAGCTGAGACCACCCATTCAGAGGGCACTCTCCAAGACGTGCAGTAGCACTGTCCAGTGTCTGACCTTTTTGCCTAAAGTTTGGCGCGTGGTGATCAGAACCTAATTCTCCAAGGAGGGCATCAACGGTTCTCCCCAATCTGCGATGATATGTAGCTCATGATTGAGGCGAGCAGTTGGATGCGCGGCGTTCAGGGACATGTCGTCTGGATAAGCAAACGCCGACAACGTATGTGGCGTGTGCTGGCCGTGGCGCTATTTCAACGAACTTCGAGTGGAGTAACTGAGATCTCACCAGTGCCGGCCGACGAGTCTTTCGATTCGAGAGCTTCTTGTGACCGCTTACTGTCTCGTGCGTCTCTTTGATCCACATCGAAGCATCGCGGCTTGATCCGACGGACTGCCTGTTCGCGTTGTGGCGCGCTTCTTTGGCAACAAAACGTCTGGTGGGAATTGCCGCTTAGTGTGACACAACCCAAGCTTACGGCTCAATGAGCCATGGGGCGGTCGGCCGCTCCAGCCACTCTCTGGTGTCGTCGCAACTTGACACCCCAGAGTCGAGCCAGAATCGACGCCTCCCCTCGGCTCTCGCCTGGTGGCTCCCCCCTGGCCGTGACTAACGGAGCAGAACAGGTCGTCTTCCGCTAGGTCCCCCTCCATGCTTCTCCGGCAACGTGCAGATATTGGGGGCGAGGGGAAGCTCCCCTGGCCCGTTTCTGGGAAGAAATTGGAGTATACGGATACTGCAGTATGCTCATAAGACCCCGACAAGGATTACGGGGCCAAAGTCCTCATGGGAGACATGCACGAGTCTCTTGACCTGCGGCGACATATTTTACCCGCCTTTCCGCCCCGGTCGATGCTATACCCACCATCCCCGGCTCGGGACTCCCCCTCGCCGTGAGCGATGCATTTCTCCACACCCATCCACTGGTGAGGGGCCCTGTACTCGATGCTCTGGGGTTTGATACTCTGGGGTGGCCAGACGCAGATCGACAAGACTTCTTGGACTGCGACCATAGCCGACCATATAAGAGGAAGCAATCTCCCGCCAGTCTCAGCTTCTTAACTCGTCTGTCATCATCCACGAGCCAGCCCGCCACTCAATTCCTCACTCGGGGGCCCCAGTCTTGTCCAACACCAGCTCAAACAAATCATCGGACGAGCGAAATCCTGTTGCTCACAATGGCGCTGCCAAAGTTCTTGCGGCCCATCGGCTCGAGGGCCAACGTCCACACCAGCCGGGTCCCTCTTGACGTCGCCCAGGCTGAAGCCCCCAGGTTCCAGAAGGTGATTTGGTACAAGGAGCCTCACTTGCGAAAGCTCTACATCCTCAGCATCTTCCTCCTGGTCGCCTCGGCCACCACCGGCTACGATGGCATGATGGTCAACACGTCGCAGCAGATGGACAATTGGAAGACCTACTTCCCCGAGGTTGAGAACGAGAGCAAGCTCGGTATCCTCATCAACATGTACAACATCGGTTCCATCGTCTCCTTCTTCATCACCCCCTACCTGGCAGACGGCCTGGGCCGAAAGCCCACCATCATACTTGGTTGCGTTGTCATGATCGCCGGCGCCTGGATCTCGGCCTTTTGCAACGGCTATGGCAGTAAGTCCAGTCTTTCCAGCCGCACTTGGCGCCATGCTGACCTCAGGCTTCTTTAGTGTACATGGCTGGTCGATTTATTCTTGGTCTCGGCAACTCTCTCTCTCAGATGTCATCGCCCATGCTTCTGACTGAGATCTGCCACCCTCAGCACCGTGGTCCTCTCACTACCATCTACAACTGTCTCTGGAATCTTGGATCTCTGAGTAAGTAGTCCTCACCTGCAAGGGTCGGCAGGGTCATGCTAATCGATGCCAGTCGTCTCCGTCGTGGGCTGGGGCACTGCCAGTATCAACGGCCAGTGGTCATGGCGATCCATCACCTTTATCCAGGCCGTTCCGTCCCTCATCCAGCTCGCCGGCATCTGGTGGGTTCCCGAGTCTCCCCGTTTCCTTGTGAGCAAGGACAAGACGGACAAGGCCCTTGGCGTCCTGGCCAAGCACCATGCTGGTGGCGACGAGAACAATGCGACCGTCCAGTTCCAGTATCGGGAGATCAAGCATACCATTCAGTCCGACCGAGATGCCAAGAACGCCACCAACTACATCGACTTCCTCAAGACCAGGGGCAACCGATGGAGGCTCGCCATCATCATGTCTCTCGGCATCATTTCTCAGTACTCTGGTAACGCTCTGTTCTCCAACTACATGGACATCATTTACGAGGGCGCTGGTATCAAGGAGCAGAATAAGAAGCTTGCTGTAAGTCTATCCTGTCACCTTCTCTGGGGTCTCTTTCATTGACAATATTTTCTACGTAGCTCTCCGCCGGAAAGACTATCCTCGATCTGTCCATCTCCATCGGCGCCGCCCTTACTGTCGATAAGATCGGACGTCGTCCACTCTTCCTCACAGCCATCTCCGGTATGGTTCTCTCGTTTGTCATGTGGACCATCGCTGGTGCCGTCTACGAAAACTCTGGGGTCACTGGCTCGGATGGCGAGGTTGAGTACACCAACACTGGCTCTGGCTATGCCCAGATTGCCTTCGTTTGGCTATTCGGTGTCTTCTACGACATCGGTTTCTCTGGTCTTCTCGTTGCCTACACCCTCGAGATCCTGCCGTTCCATCTCCGTGCCAAGGGCATGACTATCATGAACATCACTGTCCAAGCCATTCTCGCTATTGGAAAGTAAGTTTCTAGCATTGAGGCCTTTCATTTACTGAATTCTTATGACTAACGGTTACAATAGCCAAACCAACAAGCTGGCATGGAAGAACCTCCCTCACCACTGGCACTTCATGCTCTTCTACACCATCTGGGACTTCTGCGAGCTGGTCTTTGTCTGGTTCTTCTACGTTGAGACCAAGGGCCCCACCCTCGAAGAGATTGCCCGTATCTTTGATGGCGACGACGCCGTGGCTCACATCGATCTCGCACAGGTCGAGAAGGAGACCCACCTCGTCCGACAGGAGGAGGACTTTGACAACAAGGGTGGCAAGTCGCTTGCGTAAGAATGCTATGACATTCAGCAGCCGGCTGCTCTGACCTTGCGATGTCGAATTTTTCCAAGCTGTCTTGCTCGCGTTGGCCCGTTTGGAGTCGTTGCCCTGAAGTGTGTTTGAAGCGAAGCGTGTTTGTGGCTTAATAATGATTGCGGATGATACCTCAGCAAAGTCGGAAAACAAAATAACGGAGATTTTCTATGATACAATCGTTTATTCTCTTACCAGGCGGCAAAATCTGCCTCCCGACTTATCAACTACTCTTCTTCTATGCACTCGTCCTCGTCCTTGGCTGTGAAGTGCTCGTTGCGTTTTGTGACAGCGTGTTTCTCAATGCATTCTCGACAATTCAGTCCTTTCAAACTGCCCAATCCTGTTTGCCATGCAGCTTCTTTCTGGTAGTTTCCGCAGCCCCTGAGGAAGTGTGACGTGGGTGCCTTCACAGGATCGAGCATATGAGTCGCATCAGGCTTGCCAAGTATCGAGGAGCATGACTTGAAGATCTGGGCATTGTTCGCAGGATTGGCATACTGTGACCAAGTCACAACACACCTCCCGGCATCCTATCAGTGAGTGTGAGCCAGACACCACATTGTTTACGACGGGGTCAAGCTTGGCGGCTGCGTATCCATTTAGGTTCCTTGCCTAAATATCGTATTCAGAACCTCTTGTTGATGAGATGGGGGAGCATTCGGCGACAAGCCTGCATGGAAGGGTTGATATTCGGCGGTGGCATCGGATTGGAGGTTTGTGTTGATGTGCCAGCTACGTAGGCACTCAGTCCTTGGGATCCATCGTCAACAACTGCTTCTCCCGCCGACGGGTATGACGTTGAGCGGGTTGAAGTAGAGTGCGATAGCGGTCATTGTCTCAGGGATGAAGACCCAGCTTTGGAGTGTGAGTAAAGACAAGAGAAACAACCTTGCCTCCAAGTTCAAGCGCGAAGCCCTTGCTGCTCGGGACAAAAAAGGGCGTCTGCCGCTACTCCATCGCCGTATGTCGGAGAGACGGTTGCCCTGAGCGTCTTGGTCTTGTCGTTCTCCTCAATGCCAGCCGTGATGTCCTCGTCTGTGAGCTCCCAGCCCCGTTCCAGGCGGTAGCAATTCCCTTGGCCAGATTCAGGCTTCCCCGTACTACCATCCGGCAGCTCTGCGGCGGTCCACTGTCTGCCTCTGAAGAGCGCCTTTCCCGCGTTTGCTCCCGAGGCGGCTCGGACGAGTGTGGCTTCGATGTAGCCGAATGACAGCATGTCCTTGAATTCGTTGGTGGCCCGAAGAAGAACCTTGGCCATCTTGGATTCCTTGTTGTAGCTGAACTGCGCATTCCAAACAAGCTGGCAGGTGTTCGGGTGGCTGGGATTCGGAGGGACTCTCGGGGGTGTTGTTGGCCGAGTCGGCTCTACGGGCCCCGGCTGGGGAGAGGGGGTAGGAGGAGGGTCTCGGCGCTGAGTCTTGGGGAACTTGAGGTTATCAAGCTCACGGTCAAAGCCGCTATGAATCGCCAATTATTAGCATCCATCCAGCACTCAGAAGCGGTCGGGTGTCCTCGGCGGGCACAACATACCGGTGGTAGTCCACAGGTACCACTAGATCGCCCCGGCGATTGAACAGGGGACGTTGACACCTGAGCTCGCGTGCCCCGGGGATTTTGAAGTTCTGGTCGTCGTCTTTCAAGTTGTCGAGGAGTCCCTGTATCCCGCGCTGCGTCGCCTGTTCAAACTGCCTGGAAAACTGCTCGTCGTCTAGGAGCCGCGCATAGTAATCAGTAGGTTTGACCCTGAGATCTTGGGGTCTACCATATCTATCGAGACCGAAGATTTCTAGTCCCAGGAAGCCAGAGCCCCGAACAACAAAGTCGAGGCCAAAAGACCATGTTCCCTCGATCTTGGTACTGTTGCGAGGTCTGTTAGCCCGAGATCCTTTTGAACCGATTCGTTCAAAAGCCTCATTACCTTGCGTCCCACTTGCGACCATTGGCCGAATAGGACGACGAGACCAGATTTTAACTGTTCCTCGAACCAACAGGCTTGATCCGCCAGTGTTCCAGCTTACCTCGACGGCTGTGTGTGCCTCGATAGCCCATTGAGATTCTGGCTTTCCGGACACATTCCAAATTGTTCCGCGCTTTCCGTGGGGGACCACTTGTATAGCCTCTCCATTGCCGCCCATTCACCAGGCATGGCAATTAGGGTGTCGCCTTGATGCCCGAAGAGGAAATCGGGATTGACGGCCCAGAAGTTGCTGGTGGGAACAAGCGCCCGTCCCGGCGGTTGGACTTGCAACCGTATCCCCCGGCATAAAGGCTCAAACACTACCAGCACAGCTTTGCGGAAGACCTTCTGGCGGCTCCAGAGAAATGAGCCCAGCAGTGGCACGGGAGAGGCCTGGTCAGGGTGAGCCAGATTTCCGCCATGATCAAGTGTTTGTTTTGGGGGCAACGCCGAGGGAACTGCCGTCAACGAAGGGCCCGGAGCTGCCGGCCGTCCGATGCGATAAAGGTTTTGACAAAACACCAGACAGTTGAGATCACTATCAGGTAAATAAGGGGCTGAGCCGCCGTTCCAAGTCGATGCCGCTTTGCTTTCCTCATCTGTGAGAAACGGATAACCCTGCACACGAAAGGTTGATGGTTCTGTTCAACGAGTCAGGGCCAAGGTCCCTTGGGGAGGAGGCCGGCAGCACTCACGGCAACCAAACTCTGCATTCAAGTTAGCCAACTTCTATCTTTACAACACGGTGTGGCTTTTCATCAACTTACTTGGATCTTTTAGGTCATAGCAAAGACCAAATGTAGAGAGTTTCTTGGCTTCTTGTTCCCCAGCCCAAGCCGCAAACAAGGCCAAGATGGACTGCCGGTAGATTCGGTAAGGCTCCCAATCCAGGAAACCCACCCGCCTCTGCTTGCCTTTGTCCCAACAGGAGCTCAGCTGCTCATTCGGATCTTGCCAGCCTCCGCCGCCAATGGCCCGGAACAGTTGCTGGACACTGTAGTCGTAGCACGGAAAGAGGGGATACCTGCCGTCGTCGTCTTTCCTCTTCCAAGGCGGGAGGATCTCACGCAGGTAGACAGGGATGCTGATGATCCAGTTGTGGATCTGGAGTGATCGGCTGTCCCTGAACGTGATGGATCCCAACTTGATCCTGAGGTTGGCGATTTCGTCAGCTGGAAATGATTAAATGATTCAAGATGTGGTAGGTTGGTAAGCGTACCGGAGTTGGTAGAAAAGCTGAGTGCTCCCGTCCTTCTTCGCCTTGATGAGGATGGTCGGGGCATCGAGCAGCGCATCCAGCGAGCCGTGCTCGGAATTCTCATACTGCAGATTCGGCACTTCGTGTGGCGGTCCGTGAAGGTCCTTGAATTCGTCGCCGAGACCTCTCTTGTCCCAGAACTCCCTGAACTTTTCATTGAGCAGATTTTGAGAAAGAGCCACAACTTGGTCATAGGCATCATCTGGGTCGTAGGACCGATCAGGCCGACCGATGTTGACGTTGACGTTGTTTTGGAGTAGAAGACTCATGTTTGGGGACGGGCTGACAGCGCCACCAGCTTCCGTGAGGTGATTTGAGAGAAGATATCGGGGTTATGATTGTTGTAGCCTCAACTATTTGGCCTATTTCTGTTAGAAAAGGATACCAGGCTGGCAACGCGAGCAGCCTCCTCTTCGATATTGCGCAGACCGCCAGTCTCTACCCTCAGTGCCGCCCAAGCACGGGGGGTTTAGTGGGTAGCTCTGTACCGATACATGGCGAGGGCCGTCAAAGTTGGATCACCACCGCCCCAATCCGGTTGAGATGCCATCTTGTGATTTCCATATTGATCCCGATGCACCCCGATGGAGAGTCGAGGCTTTGATAGTGCCATGCTGAAGGCTCCGGGCCGCTAAAGCCAATTGAGCGGCAGGCACCGAGCCGTCTGGAGCTCTCAGCGCACAGATGCTGCCCGCGCTAACCTCCCCTGCAGTTAGCGCATCGATAGTTCATGTCCCTAGCCGCCGTTTCCTCCAGCCGGTGCCTCCTACGTCGCTCCTCCACATCCATCATCACGAGCTCCCACGCGAATCGTCGGGGCGAGGCGCCCAGAATGCAACCAGCGTTGCCCACAAAACGTGTCTGGATCTGGCTATCTCCTGCTCTTACCCTTTCGGTCACCAATAGTTGCCAATAGTCGCCGGTCGTACGTGGCGTCGGGCCTTCCGCGCAACCATGGGAGATGTAAGGATCCTGGCTGCTAGATTCCACGCAGCATCACGTTGCGACGGGATGAATATCACAGCCGACCACGACGGGGTACGGATACCATGGAGCCATCTTCCCAGCCATATGGTTAGCCATGAGCCAGGCTCCCCGCTTTCCACAATCCCGTCTCTCTCTCTCACAGGCGATTAGCTGGCTGTCTCCTCGTCTTCTTTGTTGTTCTTGCGCTCCCGATTGATCTCTGGCTCCAAGTTCCTCGCTCTCTACTTCTCAACACAAGAGCATCCAAATATCAATTGGAACAAATAGTCTCAAGCCTTAGCCCGATCAAAGGCTGCCAATATGGCTAGCATTCCCCCTTCCCAAGGAAAAGCCCAGAAAATCCTACCCGGACTGTCTGGACTCAGCGATGCCCTTGGGACGGCCCTGGGGGCAGGACAAAGCCTCAAGGCTGCTTTCACCCCACTTTTGGCACGCAACGGATTAAGTGCCCAGGAGGCTGAGCGGCTGTTCTTTGTCAATGCTGTCGGTGAAATCGCCAGCTGGGATGAAGAGCTTTTGCTGCATCTTCTTTCCAGCCAGCCTGGCGACAATAGCCTCGCGAAGCTGGCTCTCAAACATTATCACAGCGATACCTTCCCTGCTGGCCACGAGGAAAACATCAAGCACCTACGGTCCAGTCTTTTGGAGAAGGAACCTCTTGCTGTTCTATTGGCGACAATCAGGAACAAGAACCTTCTGAGCCGCGACCCAGCAAGGATAGCCGTCGATCGGGCTCTGCAAGGTGCCATTGACAAGGGATTCACCATCGTGTCTCCAGAGTTCAGGCAATGGCTTTTCAGCAATGACTTCACCAGTGGCCTTGCAGCGGGAGCCACAGTGGACCTGGAAGAAGTTTACAAGACCCTCAAGTCGCTTCAACGTCTACACTACCTGGTCGTGGATCCCCGACATATCGAAGTCCTTCTCGACAGAAGGCTTTTTTCGGCGCATAGCATCGCTTCGCTTGGACGTGAGGCGTTCGTTTCTGTAGTACAGGAGGACCTTGATGGAACGGGCACTATTGATGACGCTGCCGCTCGAAAAATTCATGACCACGCCATCTCCATCGACTGCCGGAATCAGGAGACTTGGGTCCAAATTCTGGAGGATGTCAAGAAGGACTTCGTCCCAGCTGGGTCATTCGGATCGCAGTTCGCCAATGGCCCGAAAACGAAGCCAACTGGAACTGGGACTGGAGGCTCAGATGTCCCAGTGCAGAAAAACTTCAACGTGACCGAGATTTTTGACCTGCAATTCTCCCCTTGCGAAGATTGCTGCTCCATCATCGGTCCCTCGGCATACTTTGTCGATCTCCTGAATTTTCTGGCCAAATCTCCCTGCACATCGAAAAATCCCAAGATCAAGACCCTCCAGGATGCATTGGCAAGCCGACGCCCAGACCTGCTAGATCTGGCTCTTTCGTGCGCAAATGCGAAGGACAAGGTGCCCTACATTGCTATTGTGAACGAGATATTGGAGACCATTGTCAAGTTTGGAGGACCAGATAATGAGGCCTTACTTCCGGCTCTTAAAGCAGCCCCTGAGAGTGAGGACTCGACACCATCTTCTCTTCAAGAGACAGAAATTAGCCCTGATCTCCACGAAAAGATCTCCGGACAGTTGTTTCCTTTGAGCTTCTTTCCCTATCACCATGGCCTCGACGCGGTCAAGACCTATCTGGCCTCTACTGGTCTTACTTCACTCAAGGTTCTGTCGACTTGCCGATCCGAGCATCGCATCGTCGACGAATTTCTTCGAAAGGTGCCATCACAACCCGAGGCTCGGAGGGCGCTGCGGAAGGAGGCAGAAAACGTCTGGGAGCGAGCTTTCGTCGCGGAGTCGCTGGGCTTGCAGCCTTTAGACGTCGCTGCTGTGACCCGCGAGACTGTTTACACCGAACAGTTCTTCAAGCTTGTCAAGGCTTTCGGCTTGAGAGGTCGAACCAACAATGCTGCTATTGGGGGCCTTGAAGTACCTCCAGCCTTCAAAAGCTGGGGATACGAGTCGACCGAGGCCATGTTGAGCGCCGATGAGGAAACCTCTGCAGGCCTTTGCTTCATCCGCTCACAATTCATGCCGCGATCTGGCCTGTCGTTTGAGGATGTCCTGCAATTATCCAACAGTTTATTCTTCGGCCGCCGAATTGTCATCACCAATGCAACTGGCACAAAGACGTTTACAGGGCAACTCTCTGAGATGAGACTTCGCTCGCTCAACCTGTATGCGAATTCATCCGGGAAACAAACAATCGGCCCGCTGTCGGACGAACTCTGCCACGACCTCCAGAGCTTCATCCGTCTCAAAAACAGACTCAACTGGTCGATCCAGGAACTTGATGTGGCGCTATCGTCGCTCGCCGAGAGCCAAATTCTCAACGGAGTAGTCACAACGCCTAGCAGCACACCGGGCATCACATTTCGCATGTTGGAGGACCTGTCCTACACTATCCAGTTGAGCAAGCTCACCAACATGCCAGTCACCGAAATACTCCCTCTCTGGTCAGACATAAGCACGCATGGTGAAAGTTCTTTCTACAAGAGAGCCTTTCTTGACCCTGCTGGCGCTCTTCACGGAGACAAGGCGTTCCAGCGTGATCCTACGACGGGGCGATATTTGGGTAACCCGGATGCCTTCAGCAATCATTATCCAGCTCTGGTGACGAGCCTCAGGCGAAGCAAAGATGACCTGAACATCTTGATGCACGCAGCCGGAATCGTGGAAACAAAGGACAAGCTTGATCTGAATACTCTCTCTCGCCTTTATCGCCAATCTGTCATGTGCACCATGCTGGAGGCAACCCCTGGCCAGTATTCTAAAATCATCGCCATTCTCCCAAAAGATTGCGATCTTCTCCAGGATCCGGAATCCAGCTTCCACTGGGTACGGATGTGGCGACAGCTGTTGGAGAACGGCTGGTCTGCCCAAGAGATCATCGACACCCTTCAACCGATGACAGGCGCTACGGGACCAGAGCCCACGGCTGCTGATGTTTCGCTGACAGCCTCGCTACTGGAGAAATTGGATACCTTGCAGCAATATTGGGCTCCCCGGACCGAAAAGCAAGTCATCACTCCCCAAGATATCCGGGACCTGTGCAGCAAGATCTTTGATGGGCCTACAGCCAAGTCCGTAGAGACATTCGTCGAATGTGTGTCCCCTTCTTCTTGTCTACTGGCCCCAACATGCTAACAACATTGCAGGCAATCAGAAGGTTGCGGTGTCAGTTTCCATCGCTTCAGTCAACTTGACTGCGTGGAGAACAGACTTCCCGCCCAACCTTACAATCTCGCTTGACCCAACGAAAAAGGACACGGCGATTCTCACACTCGATGGCGTACTGTCCCCCGAGACTCGGGAGAAAGTCCTTTCCAAGGCTTCGGTATTGGATGTTGAGATTAATAAGCTGGATCAACTGTCAAGAGCCGCCTACGAAGCGTTGCGTCGTCTTTTCGAGCGCGTTTCTGAAGAGCTTCATGGCGAAGCGGACAAGGTGTTTGCATCCGACATCCGGGACGGCACCCAAGGGATGAAGGACGATGAGGCAGCCATCAAAGTCGAAGAACGCCTCAAAGAGCGACGGGCCATGTTCGTTGACATTGCTCTACCGACAGTGAGAGCTCAATTTATCGGGGATGCGATTACACAATCTGTGGGCGAAAAGGTGCCTGATCTTGATACTACAGTCGCCAAGATGCTCGCCAATACCCGTGTTGTGCAGCTTCCTGCCCCGTCAAAGCTCTCTCAGACTCCCCTTGCTGCGTTGGAGAAGCTGGACCTCTTGCGAGCGAAAGGCGGACACGCTCAATCTGCATACTTCTGCCCGACGGCCACGGACTTCTATCAATTCATTCTCCAGTCAGAGGAGGAGCCTCAATTGTCCATCAACGGCATCAAATTGGTCTTGGCCAATGGCTCTTCAGGGTGGCAATCCGACCACGTTATTATGACCACCAGCCAGCCATACTTGCTCGCATCTTCGGCCTCCTTGAAGGACATCAGGTGGACTACCCAGCAATCTACTCTGTCTCAGTCCAGCAACGCCACTCTCATCCCGACCGATAGCGTTGTTGCAGTGACAGAGGTTTTCGAGATCGTGCACCGGCTTGCACGATTGACAAAGAAGCTGGCGTTGAGCATTGAAGAGCTCAAATACTTTACCGGTTCCGACGCTCTGATCCGGATGAATCTCAATGGGCCAACATTGCCAGAGCTTTGTGAGTTGGAAAGCTATCAGCGATTGCGCTACTCCGCGGCAGCTGGCCAAGATTCTCTGATCAATCTTTTCGGGTGGCTGTCGAACCCAACCAACCCTTCTGATGTAATCTCTCAGCTTGCTCTCGCAACCGGTTGGTCTGACGTGGACATATCCCAAGTCCTCGGCATCAAGTACGTCAACTTGGAGTACAACGAGATTGTCCAAGAACTTCGCAGCGTCAAAGAGCTAGTCTCTCTTCGGGCAATCCTCGACATGTCCCGGAGGATCAACGTCGGTCCTGGCCGACCCTTGGAGCAATCTCTCACGATACTTTTCAGCATAGCCACTCCAATGTACCCCAAGTCCACCCAGCATCTTCAAGCTTGCTTCGGCTTTGCAGCTATGCCTCCCTGAACGACAGCTGGCCCAGTGCACAGCGGAGCACCGACAGAGGAAGAGAACGGTCCTTGTCCAGTATCTTCTGCAGCAACCCTGGGTTAAGAAGCTGGGAATCTTTGATGCCGACGGACTATTTGAGCGTCTCATGATTGACGTTCAGATGGGAGCCCAGCTTGAAACGACTCGCATGAAGCAGGCCATTTCCACCATCCAGCTCTATGTCCAACGATGCCTCCTCGGGCTTGAGACTCACTCCGGTGTACTCAGCAGCCATATCGAACAAGGAAAATGGGCCTGGATGCAGCGACATAACATTTGGCAGGCAACTCGAAAAGCATTCTTGTACCCCGAGAACTGGATTGATCCCTCACTGCGAGATGACAAAAGCCCTCTTTTCGTCGAGTTTGAGGCAAGCATTATGCAGCGAGACTTGAACTACGACACCTTCGCTCGAGCAATTCGCCAATACGTCCAAGGGCTATCAGACATTGCCGACCTTGGCATCCAAGCATACCTTTGTAACCCCCATGCCAGCGGTGATGTCGAGGACTACCACTTCTTTGGTCGAACACGTCACGCGCCATACACCTTCTACCATCGCACCATGCGTCTCAAATCACACCGGCGCGCATTCTGGTCACCGTGGATCAAGATGGAAGTAGACGTCATGTCTTACGAAGCCGACTGGGATGCATCAACGATCAGCAGCGGCACCTACCTTATCCCAGCCATGCGCAACAATCGGTTGTTTCTGTACATGCCACAGATCATTACCAAGACGACCTTGCCACCGAAGAAGCCCCAGAAAGCCGGTGAGGAGGTGACGGTGCAGTCCATGGCAAACAAGGCGTCTAATTATACCATTGGCCCATGCAGTTGGGAGATCCGGATGGTTTGGACTGAGCTGTTGGATGGTCAGTGGACTCCTAAGCGGGTTTCACAATCTTTCTTGACCGTCCGCTGGGCCAACGAAAGTCTTCCTTCAGTGTCCAGTTTCGCCTTTGAAGCCACCACCTCCAACGCGGACGTTACCATCGATGTTGGATGCTGGCGGGCAAAGGAGGGCAATACAACGGAGGGTGATTTCTCTGCTGTCGGCCAGTTCAGTATGAATGATGAACGCGTGCTGGCTACCAGCTACGACACGACCACACAAACCAAATCGTTAGGCTCGGCTCTGCAGACAAAGATTTCCAAGTACACTTGGGACTCGGAGCAACCACTTGACGATGGCATCAAAGCTCCAGAAGGCAAGGTGTATGCAAAAGGAAAGCTTGAAGCAGACCTCTGTTGGCTATGCGAGTGGTGGGCAAACCAAAACAATTAACATGGACATTGTCGTACTCGAACAGCTGCAAGCGCGATGTTACCGGATTTGTAGTTGATGAGCAGTCTCTGGGGTCTCCAGATGGCGTGTCAGTCTTCATGTTCCCAATGGCGGGGACAATCGAGGATTCCGTCACATCCAGCACGTTTCACTCCAAAGCAAGCTGGGAGGTCATCGAGCATGGCAAGTCAAGGAACCTCATGGAGTCGGTCGCCAAGCAAGACGGGCTTCGCCTGCTCTACGAGGAAATGAGAACCTTGACCGATGCGGACTTTGGCAAGGCGGTTGTGGAACAGGGAGTGTCCAACTACCACGAGCTATCCACATCCTATGCGCTGTACAACTGGGAACTTGGCCTCCATGCCATCTTGGTTGCTGTCGATCGCTTCCATGCCACGCAGCAGTACGAGCTCGCGTTGCGCGCCGCCAGGCTCGTTTTCGATCCCACCGTTGATGGCTCAGTCTCTGAAACGGAGCCCACGGATGCCGCGGCGTGTTGGAAATTCCCGCCTTTCAGAGACCTGGCTAAAGACAAGACCAACATCGTCGACAAGTTCACAGGTTGGTCGAACGATTCGACCCTCGACATCGCGGTGATGGAACGACGGGCCAATCCCTCCACGGCGCACTCGACGGCACGCGGGCGACCTCAAGCGTACATGAAATGGATCATAATGAAGTACATCGAGATTCTCATCGCGTCTGGCGATGAACAATTCCGACAAGGAAGCTTGGAGACGCTGCCTCTGGCCATCCAGCGATACGTCGAGGCAGCTCATGTTCTCGGACCGGAGTCCCCAAAGATGCCCAAGCTTGGCAAGCCGGTAATCAGAAGCTACCGGACGCTAGGGGATGCAAAGACAGTCGACCTTGAACTTGCATTTCCGTTTATGTGCAACATCAAGAAGCGCGGTGCGCCCAGGCCTTCCGCGGAGGCCGACGAGAGTTCAAGCCTTCTCTGCTTCTTGCGTACAAGCTACTTCTGCCTCCTCCCAACACCAAGTACCAGGACCTGCGGACTCTCGTTAATGACAGACTCTACAAGATGCGTAACAATCTCGACATCAACGGCCGCCCTATCGTCTATCCGATGACGGAGCCGTTTATCGACCCGGTCCCGGTCGCAAGAATTCTTCAAGCTGGGGGAGCAGGGCTGTCATCTCTCATCAATGATGCCAACAGTCCTATGCCGTTCCAGCACTTTTCTTTCCTTATCAATAAGGCGATTGAGCTGTGTGCGGAACTCCGCGGGATGAGCGATCAATTTCTTCAGGCTAAGGAGATGCAGGATTCTGAGGCACCATCCCTGCTGAAAGCAAGGCAAGACCTGACACGACAGAAGATGCTTCTTGACGTAAAGCATCTCCAGCGAGACGAGATCCAAAAGAGCCATGAGAGCCTCCTTCAGAACCGGGATACAGCAGTCAGCCAGCTGGAATACTACCTTCGGCTGATTGGAGAACCGCTTGAGAGGATCCCCGGCGAAGATGGCGAGTGGCAGGACATTATGCAGCAAATCGATGAGCCCACGAGTGATGATCTGCGCCTGAGTCTGTACGAGATGAAGGAAATGCTGACAGCCGATATTGCCCATGGACTCACCACTTCCTCGGTGGCTCTGGAGCCGATCGTCTCGGCCCTTCGAGCGCTGCCCCGGGTCAAGACAAACGTGCAGCCGATGGGCTGCGGTCCTACTGTCAAGGCCGATGCCAGCAACATTGCAGAAATAACCCGAGGCACTGCCACGACGGTGAGGATCCTGGGGATGATTGCCTCGGATCTCAGCGCGCGATACGGTCGCAAGAACGCCCTAACGAAGCAGCTACAAGAGCGTCGACTGCAGGCCAACATCAAGGGTCGTGAGATCAAGAACATCGACAAGCAGATCGAGATTCAACGCAAGCGGCTTGAAATCAACGACAAGGAGACCACTATTCAGCGCAACGAGATCGAGCAGGCGGCCGAGACTGATAAGTGGTACCGTTCCAAGTATTCCAACGAGCAGCTGTACATCTGGATGGAGAACTCGATCCGGGCTATGCACTACGACCTCTATAGCCTGGCCTCTGACCTTGCTCGAAGAGCCGAGGCAGCCTTCCGGTTCGAAAAGGGTCCTTCGCCGGTGACGTTCCTGCGGACCGGTGGCTACTGGGATAGCAGCCGTGATGGCCTCCTGGCGGCGCAGCAGCTCCAGCTTGACCTTCGGCGGATGGAGGTTGCATATCTCGAAAAGCGTGCCCATGACTTTGAGTTGAGCAAGAACATCTCTCTGCGGCAGCTTGATCCTCATGCGCTCGTCACGCTTCGCGAAACGGGAACCGTATCGTTTTCGCTGCCAGAAGTCATCTTCGACTTTGACTTCCCGGGGCACTACATGCGACGCATCACGTCCGTTGCCATCTCCATCCCCTGCATCCTCGGCCCTTACACGAGCTTGGCCGCTACGCTATCGCTCACTCAGCACAAGTACCGCGTGAGCGGGACTGCGTCGACGAGCGACGAGTATCTCGGGGCGTCCGACGCCGACGGCTCGTTCAGGACTGATGCTGTCCCCATCTCTTCTGTTGGCATCAGCTCCGGCATGCAAGATTCGGGAACGTTTGAGCTAACTTTCAAG
Source organism: Fusarium nematophilum (assembly GCA_033030565.1). Lineage (NCBI taxonomy): Eukaryota > Fungi > Ascomycota > Sordariomycetes > Hypocreales > Nectriaceae > Fusarium > Fusarium nematophilum. The sequence goes on along the minus strand of JAVIXY010000038.1, from coordinate 88,235 downwards.
GACGAGAGGTTCCAGCCATTCGAGGGCGCTGGTGCGATCAGCTCCTGGAAGCTCGAGCTGCCCCCGCTTGCCGCCCGCCAGTTCGACTACAACACCATCAGCGACGTAATTCTACACGTCCGGTACACGGCCTCGGACGGTGGACCTATGCTAAAGAAGGCTGCGACCGAGGCTCTGACCTCCCTGGGACATCGCATGAAGGACCTAGGCGACCACGAGGGGCTCTGGGGCTTCATCGACCTCAAGAACGACCTGGCCAACGAGTGGTACTCGTTCCGCGCAGCTCTGGCCCAGTCGGGCATTGAGCGCAAGGCTACCATTGACCTGAGCTCTCTCGCGACGCGGCTGCCGTTCTGGGCAACGGGCAAAGAGGTCAAGATCGAGAGCCTGACGATCTTGGTGACGGGCAAGGTTGAGGAAGAGAATCTAGTGTCGGACGTGTCCATCGAGGCTCTAGCTCTAACCGGGAAAGATTGGGCCAGAAACACACTCGGCGAACCGCCCAGTAACAAGACGCTGTTGACGGAGCAAGGCGTCGACGTCTCGATCAGGAGCAGCGGTTGGAAGTTGGTCGTTTCCAAGAAGAAGGGGGAGAAGAGCGGCATTGAGGACATGTCCATCATATTCCGCTACTTTATTGGAGGCAGCAAGTAGATTTGGCGTCGAAGATATTGACAGATGCAAGCTACGAATGTCGAATAATAAAGGCGTTGATTGTCGATGGTGAATACTCGATCTCTATCCCTGTTGCCCGTGACGTACATTGATTACCGCCAGGACATAGACTGTCTGTGTTGTGTGTGCACCTCTTGAAGCGGAGGGGAATTAGAGATGGTCGTGTTAGTCCATGATGATCAGCTATATCAAGATGAATAATATACTCGTGTTGTCACTCTATAAACATATGAAACTGGCCAGAGCGGCTGATCTCCCCCAATCTCTATCGTAGTCTGCATAACAAATCCTGAACTCCGTCGCCCAGCATGTAAAAGCGCCAGTAAAAGTGTCATTCTCGGCCGATTGCTTGTAGTGTCGTCTTATAACCATATCCCAACGCCAGAAGAAAGTGTACCAAGAGAAGAAAAATGAAGGAATAGCAGCCGCCGTTGTGTAAAGTCATTGACCCAACATGCTTGTCGATGACTACTCATCTTCAGGCGTCCACAGCATCGGCTCGGTGCAGATGTGGTCTCTGGCAAATGCCCTGTACCTGTCGAGAATGTCCGTCCGCTCCATGCCGCCGCGCTGGCTGCCAAAGCTGTAGTGGGCAGCAACGCCTCTTCCATCAGCGACGGCGTCTAGGAAAACCCCCCCAAGTTAGCAGGTCTGTTGGCTGAATCAAGTTGTTGGTGAGAGAATATAGACTCACGTCTTCCCAGTTGCCGCGGCATGTTGCACGAAAAGTGATTCTCGTCATCCGCCTCGATCGGCTTCGCAAGGTTGATGTCCTTGCCCAGCATGGCAATGAACTGGATGCCCATCCTCTCGTACTGGAAATCCCACGTGTCGAACTTGTACTGCGACAGGTGGTTCTTCTCCAGGTTCTCAAACAGGCTGTAGTGCTCCTGCGCGCCAATCTTCCACTCGGTCCACCCGCGGCCCATGGGGTGGTACTCGGTGGACTCGATGGGGGTCATGTCGAGGATGTGGTCGGGGCTGCCCTTGACGGGGAGCCAGCGATGCTGCCTCTCGTCTGCCTCCCACTCCTCGAGCGTGAAGGTGCTGGGTCCCTTCCATGCTGGCAGGGTGGACGCGTGCCAGTCGTACTTTTTCGAGTTGCTGATCGAGAACGAGACGACGCCTCCTTTGCGGTTGACTTCTGGGAGGTAGGGCTTTACGGCACCCAGGTTCCAATGAACCCAGCTGAGCAGTGGCTGGTTGACGACGTTGGCCGACACGACGTAGTACTCGGGATGCTCAACCTTCTTCTTGATGATGGAGGGAATGACACTGTCTTCCATGAATACCTGCAAGCTGGTCAGCAATCCCCCCCGTCGCAGAGTCTACCCCTGGCTCCAGACTCACAATATCGTCGTCAATCTTGACATACAGCACATCATCCTCAACTCTATCGTACGAGTTTCCAAAGCCACTCGTAAAGTTGTCTTCGTCGGACATCTCAATCTGCCATCTCTCGTACGTCTCCTCGCTCTCCAAGAGATCCGCCAACAGTTCGAGGTCCTTTGGGTCCTGGGTTCGCTCAACAAAGATGACTCCGTCCAGCATTCCACCGTTCTTAACGAGATTGCGCTGTGAGTGTCAACGCCAATGCTCCGCGTCGACTGCCAAGGGAAAACACACCTTCAGGTAGCAGTCTAGAATCGAGACAGACTGCCGTCGACCAAAAAACACCAAGCCCATAACCTTTGATATCTCGGCGGGTCTCTTCCACTCTGTCATTCCTTGCAAAAAGTCGTCGTCGGATGTCCAGAAGCGTTCTTTTGTCAGATTTCCCACTTGTCCGGAACCAAGCAGTGACGGAAGATGTGCCTCCAGGGCTGGCAGTTTGACGGCAACCAGTTCTCGTTGTTGCCAGAGCAGGGTCGCCATCATGATCATGAAGACGAGGGCGCCAATCACGATGTGTCCCCGCGTGCAATTCATGACCCTGGTGCCGAGGGCAAGTGAGGGCTTAGGTACTTGTGGTGCTTTCATTGTGAAGGAATAGAGTATGAAACTACTCTGAGAAATGCCGTGTAGTCAGAGAGCTGAGAGGAATGGGAACCGTGAATCTAAGTAGTAGAGCGGCGCCGCAAGTCCTCCGATAGCACTTCGGATAGAACCACTGCCCGTCAAACTGGGTTTGGCGGTCTCGACCTTGAGACCTCTGGCGTCTTTGAGACGAACAAAAAAAGGTTCAGACGTGGAAGGATCTCCACATACGATTGAGGCTACCAAGGCACCGTGCGACGCCTTTAGCAACGATGGGCACGCCGAACGGATGCCCTTGTCCCTACGGGGATGGCTACACAATGTGCCAGGCTGAGCAGTCGATGCCACGAGGAGTCCAGCCCTTGGAAAGCCACACCCAGGATATGCTTTTGGCTTTGCCAACTCAGGAACAAGGAACCAGGCTCAAGCGCGTCCGGCACCAGATCCCTTGGCTCGGGGCACCCGCAAAGCTGATCAGATGTGCTCCGGATCTGGAAGTGGCGAGCTGGGTCAACGGAAACTCTGGAGCCTTGGGGCCGCAGATACAGGACTTTCCAGCGTCATCAAGCAACCGCATCAGGGACATCGAAAGTCCAATTCCCTTGAGCGGTACGAAACCAGGATTGCAATTAATGAGTATCATCTCAACCTTGGCCATGCCGCGCTTGCTCGGCACCCAAGGGCCTTTGGGAATATATTCGCCAAAGAGCAAAGGGAAGACAAACCACTGTGGCAGGTCGGCAAAGACGGGGATCCGAACAGTGGTTGGTCAGCTTTGCCAAGACACAGGAGAGACATTCATGCCCGATTCGGAAACCAGATCTGAGAACCCCTGCAGCCCTGGTGGTGGTGGTGGACGAGGGCGTCGCCTTGAAGGCGGGACGGATACGTAGCGTGCGCTTGTAGCCACGGATTTGGAAGCGTGGTTCGGACAGGCTTCCGTCGATGAACGTGGAGGTGGTGGTGCTAAGGTCTGTCTGTCTAGTCAGAACGGCCAAGACCCATTGATTCTGGGTGCGGCACAAGATGCTGTCAGCATTCATTTGTTCAAAGGAGCCTATGAATTGAGTCTCGACAAGAGTCGCGACGGGCAACATTGAGGTTGACTTGGGGCAAGGGTGCTGTACCTAATGATGGCTGACGACAACGCACAATGAGGCTCGCCCTGAGCCAATGCAAGGTCGTTGTACCTTGCAGATGCTTCCGGCCGGGCATTCCCCCTCCTTGGCCTCTGCCGTCACTCGCACGCGACAGGCCAGCCCCTCGCTCAAGGCAAGACATTGAAACAACGACGGGTCATTAGTTCTGGGCTATGCCGCAATAGACCCCGACGGCGATAGGCTTCACAGTCTCCTCCACAGTCGATCGTCCGGACAGGAAAGGCGATTATCCAGAGCCGACGGTTTGGGCTTCGGAGCGCGGGCGAATCCCAGGTGATACCTAGTGTTTAGCTCGGCCATGCCAGTCTGTCACTGCGCTAGATGAGCGCCTCTCGTAATAAGATCATCGCTCATTGCTTGATTTAGAGTCGACACTTCGGCCACCATACCAGTCGTGAGTAGCTCATCGCACGGGGCCGCACGTGGTTTGCAAAGGCAGGGCGGGATGAGAGATGGAACGAAGAGGATTGACTGGTGGCGATGATTGAGACGGAAGGGTTTGGTGGTGAGAAACACAGTGAGCTTTCTGAGGAAACACTAACTGGCACGGTGGCATGTTGCGTAAAACTGGGTATGGCGCGTTAGAACACACTGTATTTGCACGGTACCCGTTTTCAGCACTATAGGGTAGGCTGGCTGCTAAACGCTCCTCTTTCACTCAGGGGGTTGCAATGACAGTAGGCATATTGTCAAGAAGGTAGTTATCAGAGAGATCAATCAATCGGGGATATAATTAGAACTGACACTTTCTGCATGGCTATTGGTTCTTTTTATGATGATTGAAGCGTGGGACTGCAAACGGGTGACCGCTGAAGCAGTAGAGTGAACCGAGACAGGCAACGGTGTTCGACACGGTCCTCCAGTCAGTCATAAAGCAGACACCCCAAGTTGTCTGATCCAAGTAGAGGCAAGGTATTGTATTGAATACTCAAGGAAATTGATTACTACATTAATTACTTATTACAGGCTTGTACAATGGCAATCTTCCGGGGCCATTTCCCGCATTAATCCCGTCGCATTGACGTTTCCCACCCTTTTGACTCTACAAAAGAAATCTGTTTGTTTCCCATTTTTTTGTTACCGTCGGAGAGCGAAGGGTGCCCGAAGCTTCCTTGCTGCTCGGAGACCACGGCCGTAGATGGACTGCTCTGCGGTTTGGGTGGCAGTAGTGGAGGGAGTCTCATCATAGCCGGTGCCCACAGTCACGACAACAGTGTTGTAGACAGTTGCAAAGCTGGTGGAGACGGCGGCCGAGTCGCAGTCAGTCTCATCAGGGCTGGGAGCGTCGGTGTAAGTGTGGTCCTCGTCATAAGTTCGGATCTTGGTGAAGTTGGGCGCATCACCGTAGGTCTGGGTTCCGTCATCGTCTCGAACCTTGGTGTAGCCGGGCTTCTCATACTGGCTCTTGCCGTCCTCGCCGGACTGGGCCTTGCCGTCCTCGTCGTACTGATCCTTGTCGTCACCGCCGTAGCCTGTCTTGTCATTCTCGTACCCGGGGTGGCAGGGCAGACCATCCTCCTGCTTCTTGCAGGTCGACTCGCCGGTCTCAGGGTCATAGACAATGATCTCGACCTCAGGTTCACCTCCATAAGTGGCAGTCCTGGTGAAAGTCTCGCAGTCATCATCGTCCGTTCCAGAAGCCGCCTGGTACCGAGCCGGAGCAGTGAGGGTGTAGGTGCAAGGGGCTTCAACAACCGTGGTGATGTATTCGCCGTTCTCCTTGGTGATGGTCGTGATAGTAGGCTCGGGCTTGACAATCACTGTGTGATAATTTTCACCGTCCTGGATGGTCTTGGTGATGATGTGCTTGTTCGAATCTTCGACAGTGATGGTTGTGACGACCTTGTCCTTGTTGCCATCCTCCAGGGTTACCGTCTTGATGACCTTGTTCTTGTCCCCGCCGGTGATGGTCACAATCTTCTCGTAGCCATCCTCCTCGGTGATAGTCTTGACAATCTTGTTCTTAAAGTCATCCGTGATCGTGTATGTCTTGACTTCGCCATCCTCCAGAGTGAGGGTCTTCACAATCTCATTCTTGTAATCATCCGTGATCGTGTATGTCTTGACCTCACCACCCTCCTGAGTGATGGTCTTCACAATCTCGCTCTTGTATCCGTTCGTGATAGTGAAGGTCTTGACCTCGCCGCCCGCTTGGGTGATGGTCTTGACAATCTCGTTCTTGTAATCATCGGTGATAGTCAGGGTCTTGACCTCACCGTCTCTGACGACAGTGTACGTGTGGGCGTTTCCAGGGTACTCCTCATCGTTGCCGTGGTCGGCAACCTTGGTGACAACGCCTCCGGCTTGATCAGGGTAGTTGACACCGGGAGCTTGATAACCGCGGGTGATGGTGATCGTCTTGGGGGAGGGTTGGTAGCCGTTTTCGCCGGAGTAACCAGGTTCGCCGGGATAGATGTTGACCTTCTTGGTGACGACATGCTCTTCACTCTCAGTCTTGGTGACAGTCATGGTCTTTCCGGGCTGCGTGACCGTTACAGTCTCCTTGAGCGGGTAGTAGGTTTCCCCTTGGCTGATGTACACCGTCTTGATGCGAGGAGTCTCATAGTGCTCGGTGACTGTGATTGTCTTGTAGGACTCGCCTGGCTCCTTGACGGTGACAGTCTGGTAGGATCCCCCAGCGGCCGAGATCGTGACCGTCTTTTGGGGCCCTGCAGGCTCCGTGACGGTGACAGTGTGAGGGTACTGAGGCGAACCTTCGGTCGGACAAGGACAGCACTCGCTAGAATCGCCACGAGCATGTAGGAAGTCGAAGCGGGCGTGGGTCAAAGGCGACAAGGCCAATACGGCCAAGGGTGCAAAGCGAACCATTGTGATGCGGGTGATGGAAGATTTTAGGGGAAAGAAGTTCCAAATCTTTGAGAAAAGAGCTGATTTGGGAGTCCAAGGGGATGAGGAAGAGAGGCGAAGGTGAGGAAGAAGCTTGAGTTGAGTGTTGAAGATGATGAGAGTGAAGAAAACAGAGCAAGATAGCAGCATCCTTATAGTCAGTTGTCCTCGGCCAAGAAGCTTCAATCGAGTCCAGGGTAATGAGGAAATCACTTGAAGGGGAGGCCATTGAGATGGAATATTGGCGAGGGTGGAGGCAATGGAGCTAACACAAGGCAAGTCCTTCGAGGCGAGCGTTGAGGGTGAAGAGACATTGGTGATGGACGGGAGATGTAACGATAGTTCCCTTGGCAGAAGCGGGCCAGGGTCGGCGAGGTGACATCTACGGGACTGTGTAAGGAAGAGAGCATAGTATGTGAAGGCGCCTGGGCTCCGACATCTCAACAGTGAGGGGTTGTCCAGGGACGGGATTAGAAGAGAAGGGCCGAGAAGACAGAGAAGGAGGGTAGTCCAAGAAGCACTAGCTTCTTGTAATATGAGTTCATCCCCCCTTCAAAGGGCCTTCTAACAAAGGCCTTGTTGAAACCCACAGGGCGGGCAGCTCGGCAGCTTGGCAATATCGGGGCTCCCTTTTCAAGGGTGCTCTGGGATGGAGTGAAGTAGTCCAGGAGGGAGTAAGGGCGGCGGGAACCAAATGCTAAGGGAGCGCAGTGTTCTAGCTTCAGGCATCGGGCAGATCAAGGCGATAACGGCCACGACAAATGCCATGGCCGTCCCTTAAGCTGACCATCTGCAACATGACCACCTCTTTTCTTGGCTAAAAAGCCGCCGTGGTGTTGATGTTTGCTTTGTCGCCTTGTCACGCCCACATCCCAGCAGGATGGTAACGGCCAGGACGGTCCGGGGTTTACCCGATGCAGCCTCGGGGTCTTGTGGAAGGACCCACCGAGCAATCTCATGAATCAGGCGCGCAGACGACAAGAGCGATCACGAAATCACAGGGTTTGTGCGACAGACACAACCTCCTACGCTCCTTTGCTCTTCCTTCTTTGAGCTATGGTCTCTCGATCATCGGCCATTGACCGCGATTCTTGATACGGAACCCCGACTGGCCTGCGATTTGCTATGCGCACCGAGGGGCCTGCCGCCACGAAACGATGGGAGCTTGCGCATCATGCTTAGGGCGGCGTGACGGTGATGCCTACGAAGAGGTGCGTTTCTGGCTGACCTGACGGTTACCGCCTGGCGATGGGTGACAGTTGGGGGGCATCGTTGAGATCATCAGCTAACAGCTTGTGCCCTCCAGGATGAGGAGAGCCGCCTTCTTTACGACGACGCGAATGGCATGCAATACGGCACTAGTTTCGGAGACCAGGCTCTGAGCGGCGAGAACGACACCCTCGAGGCCCAGCGAGAGAATGAGGCTCTTCAGCGCGTAGTCGCCAAAACATCAAAGTGCGTTTGCAGTGGCCGAAGGAGCTTGGGGAGACGTCAACCGAGCTGGTAACGCTAACAGAGGATTCGCAGCAACATGGTTGACATCTTCGAGATCGCTCCGCAAGAGAATACCGCTCGCGGAACAACAACGCCGTTTGCCTATGCTGGCCAAGGCGCACGGCTAGCCCGATACCAGAACCTTGTATCGAAGCTCAGCAGCCAGGGTGACAACCCCGCGGGCGGCGTCAAGGTCGACTGGTTACCGGAAGACGAGACGATAGAGATGCAAAAGAACGGCCCTGCCAGCATCAAGACTCTCGAGAGCGACGACGGGCCGCTTGTGGGGACCTTTGCCGACGCAGCAGCAGCGATGCAGTAGACATGACTCTTGACTATGATATAGAGTGGTGCTCTTTTGCCAGGACACATAGAGGTCAAAAATGCGGATGTTCTAGGGTGGAGAGGCCATCGGCAGTTGCGGCATAGAGACGGCTCTTCCTTGCGATACACGACTTGCGATGCACACCGTACATCTGATCTTCGAACCACGCTGCCTAACCAGTCCCTTTTGGGATGGCTTAACTCGGAAACAATCCTCCAAGCTTTGCTAGAGACGTCTCATCCACCCAGGCATCCGGACGAAACCGTGACGACGACGAGAGAAACGACAACCGCATTCTAACATCTTACCAGCCACCCTTTCCTATCTGCTCATCTCTCAACTAATACCTTGCGACCTCTCTGCGTTCGCTGCCTCAACAACTCAACCAATCCGGCCCATCACTCTCGATGAGCAGAGGTGGTTGTTGCATCAGTCGCGGGTGGTGGCCTCGGTTTTTTTTTTTTCTTGTCTAGGGGTCTTTCTTTCTTTCTTTTCTTTCTTTCTTTTTACCTTATTTTTTCGGCTTTTTTCCCCCGACTTTGCTGAACCTTTCCCTTTGATTGATGTGGGCAGGGAAGTGGACTTGTACAAACAGACACACCAATCGAATTTCACAGAATATTTTTTTTTTGTCTCGTCTTGTTGAGCTGGGTCCAGCCAACGCAACCCTACTCCTCCGTACATGGTCTAATCTCTAGCCCTTGTCATCAGTTCGCGCCATCGGCGTTTTTCTCGCAGTCTCTCCCGCATGGCGAGGACGAGTGAGGAGCTAGAGCCGGTGCCCAGCAGCCCACCACGGAGGCGTGACTCTGTCGAGAACCGAGAACACCCATTAAGCATCAGACACGTGCGATGCGCTTGCACTGGCTCACAGTGGCTCGAAGTGGCTCGGCAGTCGGTGGGGTGGGAGCAGACGCTAGACCAGGGCACAAGCTCGAGGAGGATGGTGGCCGTCTCGCTAGCTTGCCGTCGGCCCTCGTTTTAGATTGGTTTTCTCCGGCTTCGGCTCGCACCGTTGATGGGCGGCTTGCATGGGGCTCCATCCGCTGGGGAGGGTTCCATGGATCCCTTTCGTCAACATGAGCAAGATCCCGCCCACGTACCAAGCCTTCGGGAATCCTCTGGCAGAGGCCCCAGGGCCTTCTAGCCCGCCACCACGGCACCATGGGGCCACGGACGGGGGAATGGGGTGCGGGCTGGGCGGGCTACCACGGCACGCCGCTCTTTGGACCGCTTTCTGGGATGGGTGAATGGCTGTATACGGGCCATGTGCCATGGGCTTGCCGTGTCATCGGGTATAGAGAGCCATGTTGTCGGGAACTGGGCCATGCCATCTCGATAGACGGGGGGCCTTTCTCGTTCATGAGCGGATGGACCCCTGGACCCCGTCGACGGGAGGCTGGGCTCTTGTGAGACAGGGCTCAGTTTTTCTCGGGACAGGGACCGTCCGAGGGATTCCCCATGCTACTGTGTCCTCACAACGGGTAGGAGACTTTGAGCAAGGAACAGAACGGGCACTAGATGCGCGCGTCGGGGCCGATGAGCAGGGGACCCGTACGGAAAAGGTCACGGGAAGGACGGACAAAATTTGAGCTCGGCCGGCCAGACTCGCTTTGGTTAAAGGACTCGGGAAGACTGATGAGTCCCCCTCCGCCTTTTATTCTTACTTCTCCTCTGCGGCAGCTCTTTCTCTTGCTGTCTGACGACACCAACTTGCGCTCGCCAACCCACGGCATGTGGCCGCCCGTCCCCCCCAGCCTCTTCTCGAACCCTTCGATGGGGGCCAACCCTGTCCAGTCCTGCAGACTGCAATCGTCAACGAAATGCTTTGCCCAGGATTGTCAAGCCGAGCCCTGACGGCGGTCCGTTCCCCACTTCTCACCCTCAATCAACGCCCGGCCGCCTGCTTTGGGCTTGTGCTTGTGCTTGAGCTGGTGCTTGTGCTCTGTCTGCCCGAGAGACCGCGCTATGTGGTGCCTGCTGCTGCACGACGATGAGCCAGACTCCCCACGCCCCTCGCTCATTGCGGCATGGCCGCACACACAGGGGATGAGGGCCATACAGGGATGCCCTACATGGCAAGGCCACAACGGTGCTTTTATTTATACGATTATTCTCGTGGTCATCCCGAAGTCTTGATGTCCTGCAGTTTGCCTCGGGCAGCGGCTGAAAAGAACGAAAGCCCGATGTACGCAGCCATATCTTGTTCCGCCATCGCCGCCGACTCCACGATCGCCGTCTCCTCCCCAATAAGTCCAACTGGGACCCCGCTCCGATGCCTTCGGACCGTTATGTCCTTTTGCCAGCCGGAAACTTGTAGCTATGCCTCTTTTTTTGCTTCCCTCTTTAGGCCACGGCCCTCCCGATATCCTCATTCCCTTTGCGCCAGAGGCTTCGATATCAGACCCGGAATCAAACGTGACGAAAGCTCCACATCTCAGACCGACACTACGAATATGACCATGGGAAGGACTGCCAACACGCAGAGATCGACTGAGACTATTGGAGGCTTCGGGGACCCAGCGCCGGTGGTGGCCTTGTGCTTCCGCACCTGCATCGCCGCACGCCTCTCCCCTCATTCGTCAGCTAGGGCTCTGGCTCCCCGAAAGCCCCGATAAGCAAGGGGATGTGCCCTTTGTCGAATGGGTTACGCTGCATAATAGACAAGCAGGCAATGGCCAGGTTATGGTCCACGGACAGGGCCCAGGAGTCTTACAAAGCCGCAAGTGAGGGAAAAACACGACAGATTCTGCGGGGACCTCGTGCTTCACTGCCCCCCCCCCCCCTGGAGTCAGTGAGGTTGTAGGCTTGTCCTGCTGCCTCCCTCTCGGATGCGTTTTAGATATCCCGTCTTGACTAACTGCATCTAACTGCGTAGCTCTGCCGCATCTTCTTGCTGCTGTGTTCCCCCTCTCGGATACCGCCTCTTGGTCTCCTCATTCACAACATCGAACCTCAACTTTCCCGGGCCGTCAATCCCCTCCTCCCTCAGCATGCTTAACTTCCCGCCCGTGCCAGAGCATAGACCCGCGCGGCCTCGTCATCGCCCCGGGGGGGGGGACACCGTTGTACTCTGTACTGTACGGAGCAGAGGCGGCCCTGATCATCATCTAGCATTACCAAAGACTTTTGCCTTTGCCTTGGCTTGCGCTTCTTCGCCCGTGGGACTATGGTGGCCCACACACCCTCAGCTCCGGCTGTCCCCCATGCACGAGCACGGCACTGCCACCCTCCATCATCTGCATTTTGTACGATTCGGCCTCGGGGTTAGGGCCTGGTTCTGCGGACAAGGGGACGGACGGCAGGTTATTTTTGTTTAATCGTGATGCTCCTCGTTGGAGGTTTTTTTTTTTTCTCTTTTCTCTGAGGAATAGAGTAGAAGGGAATGCAAACAACTCAACACACCGAAAAACCTCCCATCCTATGCAAGTTCCCCCCCTTGGTCCTTTTGTCTGTTTCCTGCCCCATCGGTTGCATAGGGAACAAGATAAAAAGTCGCTTCTGCCTTTTCTGTCACCTGATCTGCCATCCCACAGAGGCTCCTCCTCCTTCAGATCCTCCTCGCCACCCCCGGCACAGTTCCATCTTCGTCTTGTCTGGGGGTCCTTTGATCTTGACCCTTCTACTCCGGGTTTCTCCCGCTTCCACTTTCAAGTCTCTCATGAAACAAAAGGTCCGCTGCCAAGTTATGAAATGGTTAGAAAAAGCAGAAGTAATAAGCCCTTTTGTCGGGGTGAATGAAAAGTCAGGAAGGAAAAAAAAAAAAAGGGTGTCCGTCCACGCCTGTCAATGAAAAGCATGACCATATCCACCAAAATAGTTCCCACCGCCTGTTGGCTCGTCGTCTTCCTCCATCGGCTCCCTCCCTTTCATCTTTCGAAAGGAGAAGGAATCCTCGTCGTCCCCCTCTGCGAGACAATGCACTCCCGTGTAACATGGCAACGTCCGTTGCGTGCTGTGAGCCGCTCTGCTCTCAACTTCATCTTCACCTTTCGCCCAGCAGAGCAACTTTGCTCTTCTTCCCTGTCGTTGTCGTTCAAACTCGAGTATTACTATCCATCCATTGCAATTCGGCTGGATCCCGTCACTTTTACTGCAACCCATGGTCAGCCACTCAGCTCTCTTTCTCGTTCTCTGCCCACGCCCAACGTTGGAAAAGCCCACGCCCACGCCATCATATGCATGCAACACCACCCATTCCCGCTGCAGCACACGCCCC